>JAJGRX010001300.1:0-164260 GCA_025461125.1 Carex kokanica | reverse complement strand
TTGCGCAAAGTATTCATACCTCCTAAAATTATTTATATCTTGTCGTGCAAGTATTCATACCACGTCGAGCAAGTATTTATACCTCGTCGAGCAAGTATTCATACCTCGTCGAACAAGTATTCATACCTAAGATATTAAGTATTTGAAAAATGAAACGGATATATCACACGCCCAACTTTACATGTGTCCAGTTTTTTTTTTAGTGATAGAGTGGGCTGGATCGGACAAGAAAACCGAAGAGAAAGATAGAGTGCACTGGACACTTCTAGTGATTGAGTGGTAATGAAAGTTCAATCGGTAAAAAATGAGTGAATGATGTGTCCAGTTTTTTATTTGTGAAGTATTGATGATGCATTTATACTTGCTCAATGAGGTATGAATACTTGAATGACGAGATATGAATACTTGTACAACGAACAACTCGAAAATATGTCATCATGGATCTCATTTAAAGAGAAAATTGTGTAGAAGACGTTGTGGTTTTAGATTTGCAAAATTTCACAGATTGTAGAAATATTGGTTAGAGTGAACGGAGAAAAAAATACTTCTAAAAACGTGTAAAAGATGGGTGAGTGATGTATCCAGTTTTTTTTTAAATACTTGATATCTTGGATATGAATACTTGATGTATTATATATGAATACTTGCACTCGTTGCGATAATAACGCGTTTTGTTTTGTCTTTTAGCGCTGAAATTGTCCCCTCTTATTAGCGGTCAACAAAGACAGTTATTGACCGAGGGATGAATGAGAGAAAGGAGCCGGGGATAGTTAGTCGGTCCCAATCAATTAACTTCAAGCATGCCAGAAAAATCTCTCTAGAAAGCTTCCATGAACAACACAGACTACATAAACTATAAACACACTAAGCTAAGCTAAAAGTTCATAGCGACCTCTGTCCTTCCCCCTCTTCCCCTTTTCCTATAAGAAGGCTTTCCTCGTGCATTGTCCATTAGTTAAATAAAGCCATTCTGATAGGCTTTTACAACATGTCATCCGATCCTTTGGTTTTCTCAAGTATAATAAGCGATGTATTGGACCCCTTTAGTCCAACGATGTCCATTCGAGTGTTCTATAACAATAGGCTCGCAATTGCTGGGTGTGACCTACGACCATCTGCAGTTGTGAACCGACCGAAAATTGAGATTGGTGGTGGCAACCTCACAGATTTCTACACACTTGTGAGTAGAAATCTCACACTCTTAATGTTAAAAACACAATCTAAATGTCGGGTTGGATGCAAAGCTTATTATTATGCGATACCAATTTTGCTCTCCTGAGAGTGCACAGCGTTGTTAATTTCTTTCTCTTTTGTAACTTTGAAAGGTACTGGTGGATCCGGATGCACCAAGCCCAACTGACCCAAATCTAAGGTGTACCTTACATTGGTGAGCACAAATAATTAATCTCATTTCTTCATTTTGTGGGTTAGTTTTACGGATCATTCATGCAGCAAATGATTAATTTGCATCAAGTATATTCTTTCACAGAGATTGGTGATTTTTGTTATACAGCAAATGGTTATGATATAATGTGACCATAGATGATGTTAGACATATATACCTGGATTTCTTTAGCTTTATTCTGTGCATATTATAAACACATTAAAAAGAGAGATAATATGTACATAATTATACTTCATGAACTTCCATCTGCTTTAATTCTCTCCTTTTCTTTTCTTCTAATAGGATGGTCACCGACATTCCTGGAAATTCAGATGTATCCTTAGGTATGTAAATATTTAATTCTCTCCTTTTCTTTATTACTTGAAATTGCTTTTATATCTTCAGTAACATGAACAATGTATTCAAATAATTTCAGAAACATTAACACTCCTACTCAACATATAATAAATTTGAAAATCAGCAAATATGAAGTAGCAGAACTATGAGTAAAGGTAAAAATAGATCAAAAGATACAATGTGTAGTATATTTTCCTATCAATTAAGATTCTCTACTCAGGCATGAAAAATCTCAATCATGTCTTTCATTAACTTCTCAATTATAGTCATGAAGCTCAAAATAGAAGCTCAAGCAGCACAATATTTACCGTTTGCCACTAAAAAATACATTGCCAGTTTGCTACGAAAAAAAACTAGCATTTGCTGATTTACTATAGCGATAAAACTTAACTAACATTGTATTGCCCAAGGCCCATATGACATCCTGTCTCAAAAGAATATAGTGACAGTTACTGGTACTACTTTGTGCGTATTATCACTTACAAGGATGTAATTGGTGCAGGACAGGAGGTGGTAATCTATGAGAAGCCACAGCCGACAGCCGGGATCCACCGCATGGTTTTTGTGCTATATCGACAGACTGGTCAGGCAACAGTATTGCCTCCTGATTTGCGCCACAACTTTAATTGCAGGAGTTTTGCACGCCAGTACCACCTGGAGATCATGGCTGCAATGTACCTCAACTGCCAGAGGGAATCTGGCTCGGGTGGCAGGCGATTCAGGCGCAACAACTAGATGCATTTCTATAACTCCACAAGTACATTTTATGTATATATGTGATTGCACTAGAGAGAATAAATTGGAGGCAGGTGCCTGCTTGATTATTTGCTAGTATTATGGAAGATGGAGTAAAATAATTTGAGGTGGATGAGAACTGTTTACTGTTTGCATCCCCTCCATCCAGCGTTCGCCACGTGGAGCTCACTTAGCATAACGTGTTTGACAACTAGTTCGCTGGATAATATATATAGATGGTGACATGGAGAGAACCATTATTATTGTAATAAAGGACTAGAGAAAGATGCAGCATGACAAAGGATAGAAATATCTCACTCATGCTTATCAATGTCATATGATATGTATATGAGTTTGAAAAAATATTAATAAATAAAGTTTGGAAATAAAGTTTGTACTTGTACACACTACATGGTAGTTTTTTTCCCATCTCATGCTCTTTTTATTATTATTATTATTATTATTATTTTTTTTTTTGAGGAACTTGGCTGGGGCTTGCAAGAAAAAATAACATTAATGAAAACAGCAGTTACTTATTAGAGTCCTCTATCTAGAGGGCTTGACAAAAACATTCTAACTACATTCGTTTAAGCCCGTTGTCCTATGATAAGCTGATAAACAGCATCGGTTCAAACTAGCAGGAATTCCTCTATAGTCTCGCCTCTTGAATGATCAACTGCACCAGCACCTCCAACGGCAACAGCAAGCCTCTGAACGCCATATTATTGCGTTGCTTCCACAGGTTCCAAACTGTGCAAACGAATAGGACTGCCCACGTCTTCTTATCCATTGCACCCCATCTTTTAATCACTTTCCAGGAAGTAATCCAAACTGCCTGCACCGTGACAACCTGCCACGTATTTATACGTAAAGCGTACACCCTGAGACAACCCACCACGTATTTATACGTAAAGCGTACACACATCACATACATTGTCAATAACATCCATAAATACGATATTAATTTCACAAACAAAAGTCTTACAACAATGATCATGACAGGTATGGTTGGAAATACGACAACAACCATGCCTGTTCAAGTGTATAAAATTTACTAGAAAATAAACATACGAAATTAAAAAATAACATAAGTGACATTTAATTAAGTGTAAAGCGTACACCCCGAGACAACCCGCCACAAATTTATACGTAAATCGTACACATCACATATATTGTCAATAACATCCATAAATACCATATTAATTTCACAAACAAAAGTCTTACAACAATGATCATGATAGGTATGGTTGGAAATACGGCAACAACCATGCCTGTTAAAGTGTATGAAATTTAGTGGAAAATAAACATACAAAATTAAAAATTAACATAAGTGACATTTAATCAAAATATGGATCCGTCCGCTTGCTCTTACTCATGATCTTTGCTTAGGCGCCTCTTATTCATTTCCTCCGGTTGTTGACCTCCTGATCCACGTCTCTTCTATTTGTACTCATTGCCGGACTTGTATTTTTCTGGAACCCACGTAAAAGTGAAACGGGTGAGAGATTGAATAGTCACTCAATACGGGATTTAGTTCCAGTCCGGAGTTTGTGAAATTGACTTATTAACACAAACATGATATTAAAATTATATCCTCACATGCAATCTCACTAATGCCAATTTAAATCACACACAAACACATACACTTCTTTAGTTATCTTTCAAGTTTTCCGTTAATACATTTATTTGCCAATCCAATGGGAAATCCATCCAAAACAGGAGAGTTTCTCACTAGATGAGGAATCCACCCTACACTAGATATTGGCTATCGAACTAGATGGAGAATCCACCCTACGCTAGATCTTGACCCTAATGGAAAATTCAACCAACGCGTTAACGACGGGTCTAGTCGAACCCAGACCCAATGTATACATTCCAACATGCGTTTAACGCACGTTGGTCCCTTTCCTTTAACTTATCCGTTACATTTCATGTTTGTTTCATTTAACACTAATGTCATACTCAACACCACACATCCTACAAGTCCGTTGATCAAACGAATAATCCTATTGTATTTCTAAGCAAACCAAAGGGATCGTTCGATTCAACATGCACAATTCCAAAAATAAATAAATAAAATGCACACAAAATGGTAAGTAACAATTTGACAATTTCCAGGAAACCCGTACCTGTTGTCGTGGGGCAGTTTATTCTTGTCTCTACTTCTCTCCGTACTTCGCCACTCGGATAGACTAAGAAACATGATTTCTAAATTAATATCTATGCACATTTCTCGTTGCACAAATTTATTTATTAAGATTAGAACTAGACTACTTTACAAAAAAACATAACATAATTAGAATTACTTGTGATTAACATGATCTGAGACTATAGTGTAACTAATTTAATTTCAGACGTTGGAAAAGATTTTCATACAGAAAGATACATAGTTTTTGTGAATATATAGACCCTATATATATTATGCATAGTACGATGTATATGATTGTATATACTAGACACTTATAAAAAGAATAAATTAGTTTCAAGTCGGGAAGGTTGTAAGGGAAATTCAAACTGTTAATATTAACTATAATTAAAGTAAGATAGATATATCGAAATATTGATTTAGTGACGAGAACAGACGAACAAGAATTTATATAAATAAATATGATTAAACTAGTATGATACTTTGATCGGATACATACATACATACATACATACATACAGAGAGTGGCTAAGCTCAAAACGTTTGCACCAAGGGTTTGGTGCAAACGAATTGGTTCTCCTATTTGCAAAGTTCAAACGGTTGATCCAAACCGTTAGATATTTAATCCATATTAAAATGTGCTTGGAGACCAAATTTTACATTTTTTAGAATTTTTTTTACTATTTATTAAGCCACTTTGAAAGTTGCTGATTCGGGTGAACAGTAAAAACAGTGCAATCAAATTATGGACTGTGTGATCAGCAATTTTCAAAATGCTTAATAAATAGTAAAAAAATTCCAAAAAATGTAAAATTTGGTATCCAAGCACATTTCAATATGGAGAATAACTTGAACGGTTCGGATCGACCGTTTGGACTTCGAAAATCCGAAAACAAATCATTTGCACCAAACCCTTGGTGCAAACGTTTTGAGCTTAGCCACTCTCTCTCTCTCTCTCTCTCTCTATATATATATATATATATATATATATTATATATTAGGAAAGTAATATTCTAGAAGACATCAATTATATATAGATAGTACGAAATAATATTTGATTATAGTTTAACAAATTGATTTATGCAATTTCATAAGTCTCAGGCAATCAAAATCCATCTTAAATTCCACCGATCATCTGATCATCTCGAGATTTATCAAATAATACATATAATGAACCTTATTAAATAAATGATTTTCAGATTTATATCATTTTCAGAATCTTTATCAAATAAACAGATATAACCTAGAAATTATGGCAAATAATAAGTATAAGAAATCTTATCAAATGGATAACTATAAGAGATTGTTTAATCTATTTACTAGCAAATAATTGAATGTAAGATTGAATACCTTAATTTTCTGTGAAGAAAGCGGGGGAGAGAGATAGGTAGATGGTAGTTTTTATTATTGAGAGTCGCTAATTAATTGAGGCGGTTATACTAATTACAGGTGCTATATTTGGGAGTTATTATTTCAATTTAAGTAATTATTATTGATATGATTTTTGACTGCCATATGCTTAATCGGTGACTTTATAAATACATACTAATTATATATTGTTATATTATACGGATAGCGGTCAGTTTATACATATATACTAATATATTATATATGTTATATATATTATACGGATATTAGTCGGACCACAGAATTTCTATTCGGGAGGTTATTTTGAATTACTTGTTATTGTTAAATTAATGTATTTACATGTAGAAAAGAAGAAGAAAAAAAATATAAAATATTTACGACGTCGTATCTTTATTTTGGTATTTAATTACGTGGCGTTATATTTTAATTATTCAATTAGATCGTAACTCAAATTACATGGCATTACAATACAAATTCCCGTTCTGTGGATATGGTCACCACAATGTTCTCTTCAAGCAAAAGAAAAAAAATGTTCTGATTCCATGTTATCATTTTTGTCCCTGTCTGTGATTCTTCTCTCTGTCACTTGGCGATTGGCTACTGAATTATTTTCGCCATACACACTAAAGTTTATAGTCTAGAGGCGGTTAAGCGAAGCCTCGGCCATTGATTTAACTAATTATAGTTAGGTATATCTGATATAATGAGAAATTTAAGATATTTTATTGTTATATATAAGGGACCGACTAACTATCCCTCAAGTCATTTTCTCCATTTATCTCACGGTCAATAACTGCCTTTGTTGACCGCTAATTAAGAGGGAACCACAAATTTCAGCGCTAAAAGACAAAACAAAACGCGTCATTATCGGCGAGTGCAAGTTTTCATATATAATACATCAAGTATTTAAAAAAAATGGACACATCACTCACCCATCTTTTACACGTTTCTAGATGTGGTTTTTTTTCTCCGTTCACTCTAATCAATATTTCTGACATTCTGTGAGGAATTTTTTTGCAAATCTAAAACCACGAACGTCTTCTACACAATTTCTTTTTCAAATGAGATTCATGATAACATACTTTCGAGTTGTCCGTTGCACAAGTATTCACACCTCATGATTCAAGTATTCATACCTCATCGAGTAAATATTCATACCTCATCAGTATTTCACAAATAAAAAACTGAACACATCATTCACTCATTGTTTACCGATTGAACTTTCATTACCACTCAATCACTGGAAGTGTCTAGTACACTCTATCTTTCTCTTTAGTTTCCTTATCCGATCCAGCCCACTCAATCACTGGAAAAAAACTGGACACATGTAAAAGATGGGCGTGTGATGTATCCAGTTTTATTTTTCAAAATATTTGATATCTTAGGTATGAATACTTGTTCGACAATGTATGAATATGTTCGACGTGTATGAATACTTGCACGACGAGATATGAATACTTGCACTACGAGATATGAATACTTGCACGACGGATAACTCAAAAGTACTTCATCATGGATCTCATTTGAAAGAGAAAATTGCATAGAAAATGTTTGTGATTTTAGATTCGCAAAATTCTTCACAGATCGTCAATATTGGTTAGAGTGAACGGAGAAAAAAAATCACCTCTATAAACATGTAAAAGATGGATGAGTAATATGTCCAGTTTTTTTAAATACTTGATATATTAGGTATGAATACTTGGTATATTATATATGAATACTTGATGTATTATATATGAATACTTGCTCGCATCAATTGTAAATTTTTTCAAATATAAGTGTTCTCCCCAGTTAATTAGCTGTCCCCACGTAATTAATAATTGATACGCGTTTTCTTTTGTCTTTTTGTGCTCAAAGTTGTGGTTCCCAGATAATTAATGATTGGGGGATAAATTGGGGAAAGACACCGGGGGAATAAATATTTTCCCTATATAATGAGCAGTAGTTTTAACTTAATAGAAACTATATATTATGAATTTATTGGCTCAAATTAATAATAAGTTTAAATTTTTTGAAATATATATCAAATGGTATTCTATAAATATATTTAGTTAATAAAAATATCAAATCAATAGTTACACAATAAACGTGTATTATTTATTTCTAAATTGATTAGTTAATATTTAATAACAAAAATGTATATTGATGTATATTAAAATTTAAAAAAATAATAGAATTTACCCAATGACTTTACCTTCGTGATAATGTTTACTTCATATCGAATAATTGAAATGCATCTTTGTGTCACCATCAACTTATCAAGTGTATAATCTCTGTGTCAGCATGAAGTGACCCAGAGAAGAGAAGATAGGGATTTGTTGCAGGGTTCGATATGTTCCTTTGTATGTAAAGGTATGTGTTTGGCGACTGATTTCTTTCCCATTTGACCCACATTATTCCTTATTACTGACAAATTGAAACATCAAATTCTACAGAAATGGTAATTCTACACTGCACATTGTACACGGTTTTTCCAATTTTATATAAAAACCGTGTACCAAATGATTTTTTGAAAGCCCAAAAAATCTGTGGGAATTATACACGGACATTTAGTTAAGAATCAGTGTAGAATTGTTTGAGAGAGCTACACGGTTTATTAGGGATCAAAAATTCGTGTGGAAAAAATTGAGAGAGCTACACGGATTTTTGTTAAATATCCGTGTGGAGGAATATATACACGGATTTTTGATAATATATCCGTGTAGAAATGGTAGAAATGTACACGGATTTTATTATAAATAACCGTGTATGATTATTTGGAGAGCTACACGGATTAATAAGTATAAATCCGTGTATAAAAGGCTGTGTAGGGTTTTAATTAGTATAAAAGGTCTTCTCCTTCCAGCGCCGTTTTGATCAAGTCTTTTATACTGTCTCTCTCTCGCTCTCTCAGTATTGAATGTTGATCTGATTTCTGCAAAGACTAGTAGCTGGGATCAAAGATCTTTGAAGTTTTCATTTTCTCCTCTCTATCTTTCTAAGATTAGTATATATATATATATATATTTTCCTTTTCTTCCTCTAATTTTCTATTACTTATTATTGCTTATTTAGGTCATGTGTAATTCATGCATGCTTGATTTCTTAAGATAATGCAAAAACGGCGGAAAGTTCGGCTGAGCGGGAGCTCAAGCGCGAGGGCAACCACGCAAAAGCGGGGGGAAGTCGGCTGAGCAGGGAGCCCAAGCGTGGGGGCGGCCACGTTTGAAAAAAAATTGAAATTTGGAAAAAATTTGAAATAAAAAAAAAATTGAATTTAAAGGACAATTTTTATTCTCTATTATGCATGCATGCACATATGTTGACTAAATGTATTTTTTATTGGAGATGCAATATGTTGGAGACCTTTAACAAAGAGGGATCATGTCATGGATCACATGGGCCCGAAATTTTATATATAAGAAAATGAATAAATAAAATATTAAAAATAAGAAACTGTTCACCAGATTTTTAAAAATAAGAAGGACGCCATCCCAGGTGCCGACCGGGGAAAAAAAAAAAAAAAAAAAAAAATTCGGGACGCCATCCCAGGTGCCGACCGGGAAAAAAAAAAAAAAAATATAAATCCGGGACGCCATCCCAGGTGCCGACCGGGGAAAAAAATAAATAAAATAAACCGGGACGCCATCCCAGGTGCCGACCGGGAAAAAAAAAAAAAAAAAAAAAAAAAACCGGGACGCCATCCCAGTTGCCGACCCTTGTCCGAAAAACTAAAAAACTAAAAAACCCCAGATCCCTCTTCCCCTCCGCGCGCTGAAAAAAAAACGAAAAAACGCCTCGCCATCGCTATCTGGTCCCGATCCATCCCGCCCCGCACACCGTGGCGTCCCGTCCCTCCCGCCATGGCGTCCCGTTTCTGATCCCGACAGCAGCCCGACATTCCGACAGCAAATCCACACAAAGTACGTTTTTTTTATTAAATTAGTTAAAATTAGTATGTTATTAAACTAAAAACAGTTAAAATTAGTATGTTATTAAACTAAAATTAGAATCAAGTAGTTTAGTTTTATATTTAGATTTTCGTCTTAATTTTGTTGTGAAATAAATTGGTTAAATTAGAATTAAAATAGATTTTCGCTTTAGGGTTTAGAAATTAGATTAATTATTTTCATTTGAAAACAAATTATGTAGTATAATTTGTTTTTATAGACAAGATTATAGTTAATTTTATGTAATACTTTAATATATTGTTTTTCTATTTTAAATTACTTGTCACAATTCAAACGGCTCATTAATTTTGGGCAAAAAATTTGATGTATTAATTATGTTCAACTGTTGAAAATGTTGAATCTATTTTCAAATATGTGATGAACATTTTGAAACAACTTGAAAAATTCATTTATGTTTGAACATTTTTAGTCATTAATTTAGGGTTTGAATAATGAAAATGTGGTGCATGCAGGATGTCAGCTCCTCGTGGTGACTATTACCATCAAAACATTAATGATGCATTTGACGAAGATGTAGTGCCTCAAACTCAGTCATCAAATAATTTAGTTCGTTGTTGTGGATGCCACATCAGCAACACCGGACTTCACTGGTTTCTACTGATGTAAGTTACTAAATTTTTTGTATAACTTGTACTTGTTTTAAATTCATAGTTTCATTGTTTTTAAATCAATTCTTATAACCATGGCAGCCTAATGATGGAATGAGGGCTCGAGGCCACAAGCACAGTATTCCGTACCATTGGCAATGTGAAAACATCTTGAAGAGTCTTGGCCTATATCAAGTGTCTCAAATGGAGATTGTAAACGTCGATCCTTCGCTTCTCAGTGCTCTCGTAGAGCGTTGGCGACCAGAGACTCATACATTTCATCTTCCAGTAGGTGAGATGACTATTACTTTAGAGGATGTTTCTTGTTTGTGGGCTTTGCCAATTAAGGGGATACCGGTGACTGGTGTGTCAGATGGTAATTGGGAGGGTTTAGTAAATGAGTGTCTTGGAGTTGGGACATGGGATGCTTTGATGAAAACAAAGAAAAGACCCGGTGAGATAAAAAAATCTGGGTATGCCATTAATTTAAAAAGTTTGCGAAATTGGTTTAAAGTCATGCCTTCGGGTCCTGGTGAGCCCACATTGGAGCAGATACATCAATATACAAGGGCTTACATACTTGATTTGTTTGGGTCTTTACTTTTTCCTGATAAATCTGGAGATTCGGTGCCAGTGATGTATTTGCAGTTTCTCCGGGATCTCAATACGCCTGAGCAATACAATTGGGGTGGGGCTGTTTTAGCATTGCTCTACAGGCATCTATGTGTGAGTGTCACTCGTAAAAGCAAAATGGTGAAAGAGCTAGCGGGTCCGGTGATACTTTTACAGCATTGGACATGGTCGCGGTTGCAGACCGGACGTCCGATCCCATACAAAGGTTGGGAACCCGATTGGGGGAAACCAAATCCCCAGTCTTGCCCTGCATTTGGAGCTCAGTGGTGTGGTCGCCTACGATTTAGACAACCTCATGGGTCGGCTGGAATTAAATACTTCCGCAATCAGTTGCAGGAATTGCGGGAGGGTACTGTAGATTGGGAGCCATACAAATCGCTGTGGAGCCATATGCCATCCCGAGTCCATCAGGATGCTGAGTGTTTTCGTGCCCGTGTGCCATTGGTATACTTTTGGATTATAGAGCATTGCTATCCGGACCGAGTGATGCGCCAGTTTGGGTGTCGACAGGCCATCCCAGTATTAGAGCCACTCCCGGAGGATGAGGTACGTAGATTACACAAGTTTGTTCATACAGCTTTTTGTGCTACTAATTGGTCGGTTGAGCATCAGACATACGTGTCTGAGTCAACGCAACACGATAGATACGTTGTCGAAGCAGGTGAACCATTTTCTTGCGATCAAATTGAGGCATATCAACGGTGGTTCCATACAAATTGCATGTATAATATATCGAGGTACCTCAGGGCGACGATGGAGTTCAGTCCATGGATATTGACATAAATGATAATAGTGAATATGGATACATAGCTAATGTGCCAAGGAATACACGCGAGGTACGTATACGTGACTGACTTTTCAATACAAAATGTATATATATGTTTATGCTTACATTGACTTTTTTATATTTTGACAGGCACATGCAGCTCTCCAATTAGCAAAAAATGGTATCAATATGATTACAAAGGGGATGAAAAAGCGGGAAAGAAAATCATTAAAGGGATTATTGGCTGTGTCATAGACAATGGGATGGAACCCCGATTATGCGAGATGCTGGGGGAAGCTCACTTGCCGACAAACTATGAGGATATCGCATCGGATGAAAGTGAGGATCACTTGGCCGATCGTCAAACAGCCGTCAGTCCTCAGTTCACGTACCATGATTATGTCGGTCAGGTATATTTGAAATATCTTGATACAATATGTCAGTCATGTTTAATATTGAAACTAGTTAGGGTTTAGGGTTTTAGGGTTTATGTCGACTTAAACTACATGTTGTTTGTAGGGTCTAGATGCGCAGGATGCGTACTTTAATATGGTGACTCAGCGCCACATGCAGGGCCGAGTTATGTCAATGAGGTATTTCTGATATAACTTGATAGAATAAATTACATGTCAATGAGGTATTATGTTGAATAAATTACATTTCAATGAGGTATTTCGAGGATTACTGCCTATGTTGACTGAAATAATATGTTTTCGTAGGGATTGGAGTCGCAGACTGCATTCAATGATTGGAGTCAATCGCAGAATGCGTTTGGAAGTTTTACCATCCAGGTAAATGGTAATAAACTGGAGGGTATTTGAAGGTATATTTAAAAGTATATTTGACTTGAATGATATTTTTCCGTAGGGATTGGAGTCGCAGAATATTGGGCCTAGCTGGAATGTGCCAACCAACACGGCCGATCTGATTACACCAGCGCCAATATCGAACCAATTCGATGACTCACACTCTTTCTCACATATATTTGAGACACCGTATCAGCATCCCTCTGATGCTGAAATCCAGCCCGTTATGAATCCGACACCGACACCGACACCAGCGCCAATGCCAGCTATGAATCCAGGTAGTAGAACGGGTTTAGTCTACAAGAGATGTAAGAGAGTCATTAGGAAACCAGACAGATTTACCGCCTGAGTAGATTTCAAATTCTGTGATATAATTCGAACTTCTATGAAATTCAGACTTATGATGTATTTCGGACTTAATAGCTAATTCGGACTTGTTATGTTATGCTATGTTCATTTTGAGTTATTATGACTTGTTATATCTTATTATGTTTGGACTCTATGTTTCGAATTTTTATGTAATTTTTTTTTTACGATATGTTCATGTCTGAAATTAAGATATTTCATAAGTTATGTTATATTATGACTTGCTAGCATGCTGTTTTGTTTTTTAAATTCCCGTCAATTGGCTACACCAAATTCGGTGCTCTTTATATGAAAATGCCCGTTACGTCATGTAGTTTCTGCCCGAGGAACAGTTTTGAATAATTCAATCTGCGTCTATGTCAAACATATGTTTTTCTGCCCGTTTCGCTAAGATGTATTACATAATAATAAACTAAGATATACATGACAATAAATTACATAAATGTACACATGACAATAAATAAGAAGTACAACATAATAGTAAACTAGGATATATTACACAAATGCTACGTTGCAATTCCTTATCTTCTGCCTCTACTAGAAGATGCCCCTGTAATTTATATCAAACTATAAAAATATGCACATTTTAAGAAACAATATATTGAATAATATGTTAGAGTTTGAACAACCTGTTGCATTTCTTGCATTTCATGCATTCCTTGCATTCCTTTCATCAGTGGAACGTCTAGCTTGGTGTCCCAACCTCCTTCCTTGCATTTCATCCATGGTCATTTTAATACGATTGTGTCTTCTCCGTCCCTTACTGATTAAATCTTTATCAGGAATAATAGTTGGCCCTGTGTATTTCGGCCATTCAGGTTGATTTCCAAACCCATGAAAGTTACCACTCCATGTTTCAAGAAGCTTGTTCATGGAATAAAAAGGATTAACAAAGTAATTTGCGTCGAAATTTCTCTCTCGACAAACAGCTAGTACATGAGCACAAGGTATACCTGCCAACTGCGGTTTTCGACATGTGCATTCTACTTTATTACCATCTCTGATGATGACATTGTATTTGTAGGTTTCAGTATTAACAAATTTAATCTGTCCCGTGACCTCGTCGTACCAATGAACTTTTTCATTTTTGGCCATGACATCGTACTCACCCCCGTGGCTCACCAAAGGGTCTAGCAGTCATTGTAAGGCAACGGGTCCCGCGCCGAACCAACAAAGCTTCGACCCGCCCTGCCCACACGTGTCCCTCTTCTATGCGAGCCACGGCTTTCGCCTTTCTCTCCCTAAACCATTCGACTAGTTTGTCAAATGTGTCTTCGACCAGTGCGACGACCGGTAGTCTTCGACTTTTTTGGAATACATTGTTCAATGATTCTGACCCATTAGTTGTCATAATCCCCCAACGGACACCGCAATCAAATGTTTGAAATACCTTCCATGGTTTGGGGGCCTCAGATTCATCGTTGTCACGGTATTTACCGACTTTGTCCAAGTATGGAATTGCTGCCGGACATTTTAGGCGTAGAATTTGCATCCACTCTTCATATGCTCTTGGCTTCCTTTTACGGACAAGTATTTTAAATATCTCACAAACATCTTTGTCATGGACCTTCTTCATTAAATTCTCAGCGACATGCTGTGTACACAATGTCTGAACACACTCTCCGCCGTCCTCCCACCAACCACCATGTCTATCTTGAAGACCTTCCTTATTCCCAAGTGTCTATCTGAAACAACGCACATGAACCTTCCAAAACCAATTACCTCTTGTCGCAGCCACCTCATAAACCATCCCCAGTTCTCGAAACTCTCTTCCTCAACTAATCCAAAGCCAAGGTAGCAACTGATTCTCAGCATCATAACCGCAAGCTATAAGCAATCTCCCCTTGTACCTACCGGACAGGAAGCATGCATCAATGCTAATGATAGGCCTCAGATGAGGCACTGCCGCAATACATGGACCGTACGCCCACGCTGCTGCTTTAAACAATCGCTCTGTCTCTTTCGCGGTGGGTTCTGATTTAACTGCCCATTTTGTCCCTGGATTTGCTCTAGTTATTGCTTGTAAAATTGGTGTGAGAATTGCATATGAGCCCTCCCAACTGCCAAACATTTGTTCAATTGCCAGCTCTCGGCCACGCCATAACCTGTTGTACTTGGAACAATTCCTTCGAATTTAGCACGGATTATCGATTTGATGTCACTAATGCTTTTTGTAACATCTTCTCTCATATCTTGCTTTATAGCATTGGCAATCACTGCTGCAGTTAGTTGTGCATGATCAGTACGATTAGTTGGGGCACGGCATGTATGCGGTGTATTTAATGTTTTAATTGTCCACCGAGCTCCAAAATAAGAAGACGTGGCATACAGTCGCCAATTGCACCTAGTGTCCTTGCACACGACCACAATTTTGGTTTTGCTACTTTCTTTCCAATACACTTCAATATTCTTGCGTACATGGAACTCCTTTATAACTCTGTTCATAGCATCTTTTGACGGGAATACTTGATCCACCACAAGAGATTTATCATCAAAACGTGGGGTCGTACCGAAAAAACCTACATCTGCTTCCCGAAATCCAGATGTATCACTGAAACTCGGTATAGGGCAACGGTCACCCCGACCGAAATCTGCATGTGTATGAGACTCTAGCAAGACATCATCTTCCGAATCATTTTCATCAGATTCATCATCATCACAACAGTCTCCATCATCCTCGTCATCACTTTGTGACAAGTCGTCATTATCGGGACCATGATCACCAAAACCAGGCATCTCATATGTACTATTATAATTATCGTATGGTGTCCAATTCACCTCTGCCTGGACGGCCGGTGAAAACTCATTCATGTTGGGATAAGGTTCAGAGTAAATATTTTGGGGCGGTGTTTGTTCTCTCTGACAAGGTCGGGTCCGACTGGAACCCGCATGTGGATCACAGTACCGAGACTGAGGAGGTTCTGGCTGCGTCTCAGGTACCCTACCATCAAATAACAACTGGAGTTGCGTCGCGCCCACAATTGGAACAAACTCAATGAAAAAATCAATGACACGGTATTCTCTTCCGGAATTCATTAACTGCTCAAAAATTATCTTCCAACCTTCATTGCAAATAAGTTCCACAACCTCGTAATAACGGCCAGTAGGTGTACCAACATTACATCGAGCATAAATGATTAGGTTGTATTCATTCTCGGAATATCCAAAATGCCGATAAATCATACCTTTCAAATCTTCAAAATTTTGTTCACCGGTCGCACGAAATGAGTATCGATGACTAATACTATACTCCGCGCCCCTCGGACCGTATCGAATTTCACCGCCGATAAATACATTTACTAACACCATAATGGATTGTTTCCGAAAAACCCTATACAATGAATGTTAATTACAAAATGTAAATATTAATTGTTATACAACAAATTGAGTTAAAAAATATTGTAAATAAATTAACTAAAAAATTATTACCGTAAAATTCGTCAGAGTCCGTCGATTCTCTAAATGGTAAGCCCCAGAATGGCATGAGAGTGACAGACCGGAAGAAATAAACGAGTTTAGTAGTGGTCGGCAACTGGGATGGCGTCCCGGTTTTATTTTATTTTTTTTTTTCCCGGTCGGCACCTGGGATGGCGTCCCGATTTATATATTTTTTTTTTTCCCGGTCGGCACCTGGGATGGCGTCCCGATTTATATTTTTTTTTTTTTTCCCAGTCGGCACCTGGGATGGCGTCCCGGATTTATATTTTTTCTTTTTTTTTTCCCCGGTCGGCACCTGGGATGGCGTCCCTAATTTTTAGTTTTTTTTTTTTTTTTTTTCTCTGGTCGGCACCTGGGATGGCGTCCCGCAGGGACGCCATCCGGCATGGCGTCCTTCTTATTTTTAAAAATCTGGTGAACAGTTTCTTATTTTTAATATTTTATTTATTCATTTTCTTATATATAAAAATTTCGGCACATGGGCACTCTCCTTTTGATATGTTGGATCTAATACGCCTTAGTTTGTATGAAATTCTTGTCCAAACTAGATCATAACCAAGCATTTTGGGCCAAAGCTTGATCACATGCTTACTAAGTGGTAAGGACATAACTTGATCTACAAATATTGTATTGGATCTTGAGAAGTATATGTTATATGTGGATCACATGGGATTGTATATGTACAAAGGCAATATGTATATATATGTTGATGCTTTTATGCTTTTTTTTTTGTTATATATGTTGATGCTTTCATGCTTTTTTGTTATTAGAATTTTATGCTTTTATGGTTTCGATTAAAATTTTGTAATGATAAATATGGATTTGTATAATTTTGTAATGATAAATATGGATTTGTATAATTTTGTAATGCTAAATATGGATTTGTATAATTTTGTATAATTTCATGTACATGAATTTTAAATTGCTATCTGAAAAATTTAAATACTGGCTAGCAAAACAGGAGGCTAGCCAAAAAAAAAAAAAACTAAAAAAAAATTATAAGACAATCCTACACGGATATTTAACAAAATTCCGTGTAAGAATAGTAATTTATAAAATAATCCATGCACGAATACATTTCTTAACTAATTATTGGATAAATGTCCGTGTAGGATTGTTTCATACACGGACATTTATCCAATAATCCGTGTAGAATTGTTAAGAGAGCTACACGGATATTTAGTTTAAAGTCCGTGTAGAAAGAGGAGAGCTACACGGATATTTAGTAAAAAACTGTGTATAAAGATTAATCGTACACGGATATTTAGTAAAAAATCAGTGTATAAAGATTAATCGTACACGGATATTTAGTTAAATGTCCGTGTAGAAAGAGGAATCACACACGGATGTTTAGGTAATATCCGTGTAGCTCGGTAACATGGAGACGACACAGGCAGGTCTTTTATACACGGCTGTTTATAAAGTAATCTGTGTAGAAATCGTTATAATCGCACATGGGTAAATATCCGTGTGTAGTTATTGACCTATTCGTACACCCTGGATTTAAACACGGTAGGAAATCCGTGTAGCTCCTCCGTTTATGTCCGTGTGCAATCTCTTTTTTTGTAGTAGTGAAACAGCCACAACGAATATCAAATATACCCACACAATAAAGTATGAGACTCTGAGTGCGTATTCTCTGAGATATCTCATATTTTGTGTGACCCAACGTGTCTGGTGCCTATTTTGGGATAGCGCAGGGAGTCAGTATTATTTGAGCTTTGAGATTTGTGCATAACGTATTTGAACGGTTAGATTTTCTAAAAGGACATGCAAATTATGACGAAAAATGACTATCATTTGTTTAAGGATTTTTTTATCTAATGTATTTTGTCTAATCACTACTACAAAAAACACATTTACTATCCTCCATTACCATCGGATGGCTTTTAGCACCGATGGTGTATGTAACCAGGGGCAGCGTTGTAATTAGTTTGAATTTTTTACCGACTGATTGCGTTGATGGGCCCCTCTTTTGCCATTAGTTAATTTTATCGTGTAGTTGGTTTAGAATGACTTTTCGACATCGTTTGGACTACATGGACCGATGTCATTTATTGGGATGAATATAGCATCGGTGTTCTCATGTGAGCCGTTGGTTTGGGCTTTATCAACACCAACTCTGTTTTATTTTCAAACGATAGCAAAATTCTCAGGGGCAGCGTTGTAAATACTTAGAACCAAGTTTCAAGTGCACAACAACTGCTCCAATTTTTGGACCTATAGTGTGTTCTACTTATATATACTAAAACCCTAGCTAAGCCTCCCCCAAACCCCCGATGATCATTCCCTCTTACTGACTTTAAAATTAACTGCTTCCAGGCCAACAACGGCGAAATCAGAAGCCTTCTTCTCTTGGCGTAGCAACAAGAGACTTCCTTCACTTTTAATTGCTTAAATTTGTATGCTTGATCTCTCTCCTCTTCTATTTTTTGTATCTTTTAATATTTATTTAGAATGGTTCCTTAAATTGCAACTACCTAGGGTTTGTACAATTACTGAAATTGTCAAATTAGCAATTATGCTAAGGTTTGTTTACCTTGAAACCGAGATATTGCTCATGTCTTTCTTTCTCACCCTACTATAATATGTAGATATGCAATGGAGAAAAATTGTGACTTCATCAGCAACTTGCCCGACCCATCTCATAATCTTAGGGCTTCTCATGACAAAGGAGACAGTGCGGACGTGCGTGCTATCAAAGAGGTGGGACAACCTGTGGACCTGTTTACCCTTCATCAACATCAATTTAAGAGAATATTATCAACCGAGACCTTCTTGGAGGGGTTTACTACTTTATTTTGGAAGATTAGAAATGTTGATCTTCTGGAGTTACATTTCGGGTGCAATCTGCGTTGGGCATGCACCTCATGTTCTATTGATTTTGCTTATTGTGGTATATTGAATTCCGTTAGATCTTAGGTACCAAATTCAATTAGTGTAATCTAACTGCAAAATTGCAAATTCTGAATGGAAGTTACCAAATTGTGAGTATTCTAAAAGGTACCAAATTCAATGCTTGACTATATTCTGACCTATTGTTTATTATTTGCAAATTTAGGCGCTGCCAACAGCAGTTTTGCCGATAAAATACCCAATATTTCAGGACTTGACGAATGGTCACTGTTTCAATGTATTCATTTCTTTTTTATACTTGGATCCTAAAGAGTTCGCCAAAGTTAAAGAAAATTACGACACTACAAGAAGAGGACTGTGTAAGTTTTATGAGTACATAATTCTTATTTTCTCATCCTAGTATTTCTAATTGTATGGTTAGTTATTGATCTCATTAGGTTTTAATTTTTTTTATTTGTTCCAGTGTGGTTTCGATCCGGTTGCATTTTCTAATAGAGACAATTCAGTCCCAGTGATTGTAGCATCTCCAAGACAAAATCTCCAAATGTTGAGGTCAAGTACTGGAATTTTGATCACGAGATGGGAACATTGCTTAAAAATTGATGTGGGGTACTGGGAAATTGAGCAATTTTAGCACCTACCGTATGATCAATATTGATTGTGATGATCCAGAAAAAACGGTTAATCTTAATGGTTTGAGTTATAGCGAGACAGATCCGAAATTTTTAAATCTAGCACAGATAAAAAAAAAATATACCAAAACGGCACCGCTTGGCCAGAATTCCAAATTTAGCATGGCCGCAGATCGGCTGAGCGGCCCCAGGGGCCGCATATCGGCTGAGCGGTCCCTTTTTTTTTTATTACGAAATATGTTTTTTTTTGTGATTGAGCGGTCCCTGCATTTATGTAAGAAATCAGATCAAGTTCATTCATAAAAAAGATTATGTTTTACTGTATTTTTATAAATATGACTAATTTATAACTTACCCCGGTGGCAACCTCTAGAATCCGGTGCTCCGCATTCGGGTACCACAAGAAGTCGCTGACCCTGTCAGTGCGACTCCGGATACCCGGAATATCTGCCTGTGAGAGAGCACTATCGATGTGCTGGGACATCTGATACGGAGTGGGTGGAGGGCCATGGTGTGTACCTCTACTGGAAGATGGCACACCCATACTGGAAGACGGTATATCTCTACCAGATGCCATGCTGTATTTAAAATAAACCTAATTAAATTTTGGTACAAGTCCAGTTTAATGTTGGATGTTTGCTCAAACATTTAATTTTGATAAAATAAACCTAATTAAATTTTGGTACAAGTCTAGTTAACTCAAACAATTGATTTTGGTAAAATATACCTATTTAATTTTTGGTACAAATCTAGTTAAGTATTGGTGCTAAAACAATTGATTTTGGTAAAATATACCTATTTAATTTTTGGTACAAATCTAGTTAAGTATTGGTGCTAAAACAATTGATTTTGGTTAAATATACCTATTTAATTTTTGGTACAAATCTAGTTAAGTATTGGTGCTAAAACAATTGATTTTGGTTAAATATACCTATTTAATTTTTGGTACAAATCTAGTTAAGTATTGGTGCTAAAACAATTAATTTTGGTTAAATATACCTATTTAATTTTTGGTACAAGTCTATTTTAATTTTATTGGTGGGACAATTAAAATTTGGTACAATTCTAATTATTAACTCTAAATTAAATTCTAATTATGAATCCTAATCCTACACCCTAATCCTAAACCCTACTCCTAAACCTAAATCCTACACCTAATTACTACCCTAAACTAAAAAATTAAACAAGAATAGAAGAACTTACCCGAGTACGAAGGGAATTGGACTTCTTCAATCAATGCAAAAACTCTAACCAGCGGCCCCCTTATATAGGCCTCACAGGGGACCGCTCAGCGGATATGCGGCCCCTGGGGCCGCTCAGCGGATCTGCGGTCCCCAGGAAATGGGGCCGCTCAGCCGATCTGCGGCCGTGCTAAATTTGGAATTCCGGCCAAACGGTGCCGTTTTGGTATATTTTTTTTTATCTGTGCTAGATTTAAAAATTTCGGGAGACAGATTGATACATTGTTTATGGGTTTGATATACATTATTGTTACATGGATTTAGACTTTACAGTTATTCTAGTTTCATACTTTAAATGTATAGACTTTATTTTGAAGGTGTAGAATTTAAATGTCCTCTATTTATGTGTTTTGTACTTTTGTTGCTCACTTGCTACTTAAACCATCCAATATATATTATTATACATGTATGACTTCATCAGTTAATCCTCCTAATTTTTTATGCTTAATTGTGGTTTGTTTGTTAATTGTTGTACATATTGTTGCTTCATGTGGAGTAGTAGTGGAATGTGTGTAGTTGTTAATTTGTTAGTTTTTAAAAAAAATAACTTTGTTCTATTTTTTACCTTTTTTGGGGGTTTTTTGGTCATCACATTGTGTTATAGATAGATAAATCATATGTTTTGAAATTAATATAAACAAGGAATAGTGTATAACTATTATATGGAAATGTCAATTTATATTTTATGAAATCGTTGTTGTAAAACTAGCCATTCTACATGATATATACCAGTTAATTATCTTCAGAAAGATAAATGTAAATGAGAAGTAGCAAATGCATCAGCCACAGAAATAAATCTATGTGTAGCAATAGAAAATAAGTTAGGAATTGATGTTGTAATGCATGTTCAGTGCACCACCTATCCAACCAAAAAGCAGTGGATTTACCATTACCTATCTCTTCATTTAGCCCTAAATTAATAACTACATGGTCTTTAAGAATTGATCTCCAAAAGGGAGAACAAACAGCAGGAGAAGTCTTATTACCATACTTGCTAATAAGAATATCCTTCCACCTACCAGTAACTGAGTTATCTAGAAATCGAATTCACCATTTAGCTAGGAGTGTCTTATTCATTAATTTAAGATCTAAAACTCCTAATCCACCTTGATCTTTACTTTTACAAACCACATTACATGCAACCAAGGAGTATTTCCTTCAAGTTGAGTTACCTCCATGCCATAAAAATTTCCTTCTAATTTTATCAATTTTATGTCTAATTTTAGCAGGCATTCTATAAATAGACAACCAATATAAAGGAATAGCAGAAAGTACAGAATTTAAGAGTGTGACCCTGCCACCTAGTGATAATAATGAACCCTTCCAACTTTAAAGTTTCATTACAATCTTATCACTCAATAATTGTCAATCAATTTAAGTTAAAGATTTATTATTAATAGGAACACCCAAGTAAGTGGTAAAGTAGCTACTTTACATCCTAAAATAGAAGCTAAATCGCTACATTCATGCTCAGTTAAGTTCAGAGAGTACATCTCACTTTTTTCATAATTAATTTTGAGACTTGAAGCATTTTCAAAAGCTACAAGTAACCATTTAATGTTAGTCAAAACCTCTTTCTCAGCTTTGAGAAAAAAGAGAGTATCATCCGTAAAATGTAAGTTAATTACAGTACCTAAATTGGAAAAATTACCCAACCCATCTACAAAACCCCCTCGATTAGCTTTAGTTAAAACTTTATTAAGGGCATCAGTAACTAAAATGAAAAGAAAAGGAGATAAATGATCCCCTTGTCTCACTCCTCTTTTACAAGAAAAATAAGGACCTAAGGAACCATTCAAATTAACACAAGTTCTACTACCTTCTAAAGTCAAAGTAATAAATTTATGATTAAAACCCTCTAGCATGTAACACTTCCAACAAAAAATCCCAATTTACATGATCAAATGCCTTCTCAAAGTCCAACTTAAACAAGACCCCTTATGTTTTTTAACTTTTACTTGATGAAGGATTTCATGTGCACAAACTACATTATCTAGAATTAATCTACCCTTAATGTACGCAGTTTGAGATGAGTCAATCAAAGAATCCATGACATTAGCTAACCTGTCAACTAGTACTTTAGTAATTAATTTATAACTTCAATTAATGAGACTAATAGGTCTAAAGTGCCATTGTCTATAACTAACTATTGAGGAATGGATTGCCTTTATAATTTAGAATCTAAGTCTTAAGTAGTGTAAGTGCCATTGTCTGTAACTAACTAAAGCATTTACACTGAATAATATAGATATATATATTTTATACTAAAGTGTTTAAACTGAATAAAAAATCATTTTAACTAAATAATATAAAGCATACAAATCTGATACTAAAGTATGTTAATAACACGTGTTATTTTGTTTTTGTTACTGTTTTTATGAAACTAGTGTGTTATGGGCTGATTGGTTTTCTATTTGTTGGATGGTTGAACTTTAATAGGGATTGATTTTCTCTAATTTTCTGTATACTGGACTTTAGATTGGTATTGATATAAAATTTTGTTACTTTCTCTTAACAAAGAATTATGGAGATAGACAATTCATTCGAGAAAGAATGAGGAAGCAATGAGAAGCAAGTAGATATTGGAGCGGAGCATGATGAGAAACCAATTAGAAGGCGGTACAGATCTGCTGTTACAGTACATATCAGGTACTGGTACAAATTTGGTACAATTACAGATCTTCTACCGGTGCAGATCTGAGACTGGTATGTATCTGTACCAGTTCTTTTAGTTTAAGCTTTGTTTCACGGTTGGTTCTTTATCTCTATTTATTATGTACGTAGGAGTTGCACATAGTGGGAAGATTTGATCACAAAGGACAAAATTGTCATATTGTATAAAAATGATATCATTTTTCTTGTAGTAATGGTTTCCAATCATGGGAGTGATGATAATTCAATTCTTTTTCATTTCAGTTCCAATTAACAAAATTCAATTATAAATCATCTCTATTGAAATCAGTTTTCTGGTATGTACATGAATTTAACAAATTAGTGCTTATGTCAATTTGTTTTACTGGTAATATCGTATCAATGCATCTGTGCTTGCAACCTCTCGGCCCATAAAATATAAAAGAAAGTCAGTATAATAATACTGAAAAGCAGGTTTACTTGTCTGCTATTTTGGATATGAGTTCATCCATTTATTTTTCCTTGCTGGCTCTTTATTGTCATACAATTAGAGTGAGACCACGACCAGTAGTTTTGGATCACAATACTATGCATAGCGCATATTGGTCCGTACTATGGATCAATATCTCAATTTTTAAAGTCCGAACAACCAATCTACATCATTCAACATAATCTCCATATGAAAATGTACTTTGAGATTAAAATTTTATATTTTTTAGAATTTTTTTACTATCTATAATTAGAAAATCACTTGATTTAAAGATTTTAGACCATTCAAAAGTAGTGATTTTACTTATCTAAAAGAAATAGTAAACAAATTCTAAAAAATGTAAAATTTAGCCTGAAAGTACATTTTCATATGGAGATTACGTTGAATGGTTCATATCAGCTATTTGGACTGAAAACGAGAATATTGACCCGTAGTACAGATCAATAGATGTTATGCATAGTGCCATACCCTTATTCCATACAACTAAACAAAGCCTAATGCTACAATATTTCTTGACATTCAAAATTACTGCTTTAAGGAAGAAACGATGTCCACAGGAGTACCAGCCTTGGAACTCTCTATTGGATTTAATGATACAGAGGACAACTAAAATCTTTCAACTGGAAGCAACAACATTAATTTTTCTTCTCTCTACTACTCGGTTACAGAAGTTCAGGATTTAAAAGCAATACAATATCTAAATTTAGAACCGACTAATCCTCTACAGACACAACTATATTTAGAGACCCACTAATCCTACTATAGACACAGCTATATTTAGAGACCCACCAATCCCACTAACACACGTTCATGCTTCTAAAAACAACTACAAGAATTCTAAATAGAGAGAGCTAATTTGGATCAACTCTCAACACTCCCCCTTGATTCAAAATTGGTTACTCCAAGCTTCTTCTGCAAATTTTCAAATGTGCTTAGTGCCAACGCCTTGGTTAGAATATATGAAGTAACATACTTGTAACATCCCAATTTTCAAACACTTGGAGATTTATCTTAATTGAAGTAAAGTGTGTTTAAAAATAGCAATATAGAGTTTCAAGTATATTTATAAATCTGTATTTTGAAAATTAGTAATTAATAGACTACAAATACATATGAAATGCTACATCAGAAATTCTGAATATATCATATCTGTCATAGTTGTACTAGCCATAAAGTTGAGTAAAATAATTTGATTATTTATATAAAATTTATTTGTTTGTAAAGTCATATACTGACTACAATAGTTTTACTCTAATTAGAATATTTCAAAATTAATTGTAACATAGGTTCATGAAAAACTTAGAATTTAAAATATCAAGTTCTATTTCTAAAATAATGAGGGGCCTTGTGCAAAGTAACCAATTAATTAAATAAGAATAATTGACAAGTTATAATCTCCTAAAATAATTACATGTAGACACCCGTCAGTCTCTTTTCCTTTAATTCATTGAATTTACAATTTACCACTCATCTAAATAAATTTAATATCTCACACGTGTCATCATCTGCATCCCCACATTCTATTCCTTTTGTTCCCATGACTATATCGCCCTCCAATCGTGGAGATATCAGAAAGAAAACAAAAAAAGAGGGAACCGATGAAGGATAAAAGAAAAGAAAGGAGATAGAGGAGAGAATGAATGTGGTGGTGCCGACACCTTTGCAACAGGGAACAACGGAGGAGAAGAAGTAGGTCTTTTGTAGCTTCAAGAATTGAACGTGCAGTGGACGTGCACGATTGATCAAGACGGAATGGAGGATCGATTAGTTGCAGGATTTTGTCGAGATATTTCTTGCTCTCTTTCTCTCTCTCTCGGGTGTTGAGTGAAAAATTAATCTGGAATTTCACAAGTTCCGCGGGTTGTAACTAACTAAAGTACTAAAGGATGCTATTGAACTACCGAATCAATCTTGTTCACCGGCATAGGTGCAGATCTTGCCCAATTGGTTCAAGAAGTATTGTGGAACAGGTCCATACCGCAATGACACTGTAATCATCATACCCAACCTTGCTAAGGCGCAGATTTCAAGTTATTCTTAGCCCCTTTCAACTTATGTTATTATTGTTGATTTCTTGCGGATTTCTTGCTAGCCTTATGTTGCATATTGTGTGCTTATTGATTGAAATTTACTTGTTCATTGTTTGTGCATTATGGTTAAATTAGTTGCTTGATTGCTATGTGTGCAATATGAATAGATTAATTATTGGGTAACGGGTCAAATTTGCAAGGCATGCTTAATTAATATATAGCATATGGGTATTGACCAAATATAAAGGGGACTGCATTGAAATTGATATAAATGGACTGCACTAAAATTAGTAGACTTTGGAATAACATTCCCGCCAATTTGTTAACCAAATTGGGTTGCATGGTGACACACTTTAGACAAGGTGTTGTAATTTAGAATTGTATGCATAAGCTTCAAGTATGGTATTTGACGGTTTCTGTATCAATTTATGGGACTAGAGAATGACATGATTGAATCAGTTGGTTTAATATTATTTGAAACAAGATTTGGTTTGCATGATTGCTATTTTCTTGATAATTGCTTACTGATATCTAATTTGTTTGTCCTACTAAAGATATTTGTTATAGTTTTAAATTGTATGATATGAATGCATGAAATGTCTTAGGAAACATGATCAATGCATGATTTGATATAATAATTCATTTGGTTGAATCATAAGTTTGATTTAAGTGAACAGTGGCATGCATGATAAGAATGCATAGTATAATTTCTCATGAAGCATAACATGTAGTCATATGTGTAATTGATTGAATATTAAAATGGATACTTGACCGGTCATGTAGGCGCTGTCTTTTCGTGGAGCGCATGACCGTGGTAATGTATTGATGGAATATTGAACTTGGAAACTTGACCGGTCATGTAGGCACTGTCTTTTCGTGGTAGCGCATGACCGGGGTCATGTAGGCACTGTATTCGTGGTAAGCGCGCAATTTCTGTTATGTAGGCGCCGTTAATTCGTGGAAGCGCATAACAGAAATTGCGTAGGCGCCGTATTCATGGTAGCGCGTGATCCAGTTATGTAGGCGTCATTGATTCGTGGAAGCGCATAACTGAAGGCACGTAGGCGCCGTATTCGTGGTAAGCGCACAATTTCAGGTTATGCGCATAACAGAAATTGTGTAGGCGCCGTATTCGTGGTAGCGCATGACCCGTAGTCAGATAAGTGTCGAATCTGGATCGCAAGATAGAAATGTTAAAAGAATTGCTTTACAAGAACATTTGTGCATTAAGTAAGATTCGTGATCATTGCATTTGGGTACCTATATCATATCATATGCATGGAAAAAGATTGACTTTTGTTTCAATGTTTCTCTTATGGTTGCTGCAGTTATTATTACTTTGTGTGTATTGTTTCTTTTATTTGGATGCGAGCATTTTATGTTGTGAATTATTTATTTGGCTTGATGATTAATGTTGCTCTTTTATTATTTGTGCTTGGTGCTATTTGGTTTCTGTTGGTTGGGTCTTAGAATAACTCGACTGGAACTAAATACAGCACTAGGAGATTTTCAATCTCTCACATTTTCCACTTCGGTGGGTTCCAGGTACAAAGCGCAAGACACGAAAACGAGATGTGAACTAGAAGATTGCGGGACATGCCACAAAGTTTTTACAGGTATCGTGGCTCTTGTCTATGTCATTGGTAGTGTATGTATATATTTATAAGATTGTGCATGATAATAAAATCGCCTTGCGCTGACAGCGCGGCGGGTTGTCGGCCCCGTTGTCAAGGTGTGGCAATACTTGAGCTCAACTATCTTCTCTGCCACTAGATCTCTGATGAAACGAAGTCGAATGTCGATGTGCTTCGACCTTCCATGGAACACCGGGTTCTTTGTCATTGCTATGGCTGATTGACTATCGCAGAAAATCTGTGTAGGTTGCTGTTGCACCTGTCCAACATCTTCAAGAATTCTTCTAAGCCAAACTGCTTGACAAACTGCTGAATTGACAGCAACATACTCAGCTTCTGAAGAGGATAATGCCACTGTTGCCTGCTTCTTCGAACTCCAACTGATCGGACTAAGTCCAAATGAGAACATGTAACCTGAGGTGCTTCTTCTGTCTTCTGCACATCCAGCCCAGTCACTGTCAGTGTAACCAATCAAGTTAAATGCATTTGTGTTGCCATAAAATAGCCCATAATCGGTTCTGCCAGAGATATACTTCAACACTCTTTTTGCTGCGCCAAAATGATGTTTGGTTGGATTCTGCATGTGTCTAGAGATCACTTCTACTGCGTATGAGATGCCAGGCCATGTGTGTGTTAGATAAATCAGATCACCAACTAGACTTCTGAATTTTGTTGCATCAGCAGCACCCGTACCATCATCTCTCACTAATTTTTCGTTGTCATTTATAGGTGTTGATGCAGCCTTGCAACTATGCATTCCAAACTTCTTGAGTAAATATTTTGCATACTTCCTTTGAGTAACAAAGATGCTACCATTTTCTTGCTCCACTTCCAACCCAAGAAAGTAATGCAACAACCCCAAATTTGACATTTCAAACTGTCTTTTCATGCTTTTTTGAAATTCATTCAGCAATTTTTCATTTGTACCCATATAGATCATGTCATCAACATATAAGCACACTGTCAAAAGCTCTTCTCTTCATCCCTTTTGATATAAAGATTGGGCTCACTTTTGCTTCTTTCAAACCTAGAATTTATGAAATGAGAATCAATTTTACTGTACCAAGCCCTTGGTGCTTGTTTCAAACCATACAAATCCTTAGATAACTTGTACACATAGCTCTCTTTGTCTTTCACTTCAAAACCTTTGGGTTGTTCCACATACACTTCTTCTAACAATTCTCCATTAAGAAAGGCTGACCTAACATCAAATTGGTACACATACTTCTTCAATTGGGCTGCCAAAGCTAGCAACAAACGCACTGTCTCAAATCTCGCCACTGGTGAAAACGTTTCTTCATAGTCTACGCCATATTCTTGTGCATAACCCTTTGCTACTAGTCTTGCTTTGTGTTTTTGTACAGATCCATCTGCACCAAATTTTGTTCTAAATACCCATTTTACTCCTATTGCTCTTTTACCTTCGGGAAGTTGGACAAGTTGCCATGTTTGATTCTTTTCAATTGCTGTTACTTCTTCTTTCATTGCTTGCTGCCATTCCTCCTTTATCACAGCTTCTTCATAAGTGGAGGATCTGCCAATATAATACCTGTGTTGTTTCATACAACTCCTGCAAAGTCTTGGTCTTTCTACACATTATATTTGGACTGCGATCACACCTCCTATAAATCCCTTCACTGACCCTCAACCACCGACTATTTTAATATGTAACAGTCAATGTAGAGATTGTGTGGAAAAATCGTAAATAAGAAGAACTTCAACACTGACTGTTCACTTGTAAACAACCGTCGGTGCACCAACACTGACTGTTTTATTTTTCTACCCGTCAGTGTTGCTCATACCCTACACCAACCCTTCTATTAAAGAACAGTCAGTGTTGAGCATTTCACCAACACTGACTATTTTTTTAAGGGAAGCGTCAGTGTTGCTCATACCTACACCGACCCTTTAATTAAATAACAGTCAGTGTTGAGCAGTTCACCAACACTGACTGTTTTTTTAAGGGAAGCGTCAGTGTTGCTTAGACCTACACCAACTCTTAATTAAATATCAGTCAGTGTTGAGCAGTTCACTAACACTGATTGTTTTGATAAGGTAAGCGTCAGTGTTGATAGTATAGTCTACACCGACTGTTTTTTCAATTGAACAGTCAGTGTTGCTCTCCCTTGTGTTTCATAAAAAACCTAGGTTTACGTCGGGTTTAACAGAACCGTCAGTGTTGATCTTTTTACTGACTGTTTTCTCTTATAAACCGTTAGTGTTGGTTTATTATTGAAGGTTTATAAGTTGTTCTCCCAACTTCAACTGCCATTAATCTGCTTTTATTGTGCTTTTCGCATTTGAGCCCCTAAACAACATTTTTTCCTCTCTCTCTCTATACTTGTGTTGGGCGTTTACCTCTAACCTAATTAAGAGCCATTTACCTCTTACCTAATTATTTTTATAATTACCGATGGATCGAGATTGGTTGTATGGAGGTCGTAATACCATCGAGTATTTGGAGGGTGTGAAAAGTTTCATAAAGTTTGCCGAGCAAGACATGAAGGCAAAGGGTGATGATACGATTCCGTGTCCTTGTAAAGACTATTTGAACTTTAAGAGGTTTCGCACTACTGAAACGGTGAAAAACCATTTGATTCGTCATGGTTTTAAAGAGCGATATACACATTGGACCAGGCTTGGAGAGAGTTATGGAGAAACAAGCACTGCTGCTAATACTAAGATTGACCAGGAGGATGAGGATGCCAGTGTTGATAGTGATCAGGAAATGGATGTGAATTATAATTTTAACCCGAATGACAATTTAGGAGAAATGTTTAGTGATGATGAAAATGACAATTTACAAGAGTTGTATGCTGAATCTGAAAAACCTTTGTTTCCTAGTTGTGAAATTTTACAAAAATGCTTGTTGTATTAAAATTGTATAATTTAAAGGCAAGTGTACGGTTGGAGTGATAAAAGTTTTACTACCTTGTTGAAACTCTTAGGAGATATGCTCCCAGATGAGAACGAGTTACCAAGATCATGTTATCAAGCCAAAATATTATTGTGTACTATGGGTCTAGACGTAGAAAGAATACATCCATGTCTGAAAAACCTTTGTTTCCTGGTTGTGAAATTTTACAAAAATGCTTGTTGTATTAAAATTGTATAATTTAAAGGCAAGTGTACGGTTGGAGTGATGAAAGTTTTACTACCTTATTGAAACTCTTAGGAGATATGCTCCCAGATGAGAACGAGTTACCAAGATCATGTTATCAAGCCAAAAAATTATTGTGTCCTATGGGTTTAGACGTAGAAAGAATACATGCATGTCCGAACGATTGCATATTGTATCGGAACGAGTACGAGAAATGTGAAGTTTGTCCTACATGTGGTGAATCTCGTTATAATAGAAAGAACCAAACTGATGGTAATGATGATACAGATAGAAAAGGACCTCCAGCGAAAGTGATATGGTATTTTCCTGTGATTCCGAGATTCAAGCGTTTGTTTAAAAATCCTAAAGATGCGCAGTTGTTGCGTTGGCATGCCGATGGCCGAAAAACAGATGGAAAACTCAGACACCCTGCTGATTCACCGCAATGGAGAAATATTGATAGAAAGTTCAAAAAACATTTTGGTGATGAACCAAGAAACCTACGGCTTGGGTTCAGTTCAGATGGAGTGAACCCGCATGGTAACATGAGCAGTCAGCATAGCACATGGCCGGTTTTATTGTGTATTTATAACCTTCCTCCCTGGTTAACTATGAAACGCAAGTACATTATGATGTCGTTACTAATTTCAGGCCCAAAACAACCTGGAAACGACATAGATGTGTATTTAACACCGTTGATTGAGGACCTCAAAAAATTATGGTACGATGGGGTGCAAGTGTGGGATGCATACAGTAAGGATTATTTCAAATTGCGAGCAATGATATTATGCATAGAAGGAAAAATCAGTTGTTACGGAGCGGAATCGGCCGTTTCGGAGCGGGATTGGACAGTGCCAATCCGATTCCAAGCCGATTTACATGGATTCAGCCAATTTTGGTCAATTTCAGCCAATTGTGGCCGTTCCAGCCCGATACCGGCCCGTTCCAGTCAAATTTTGGCCAAAACGTGAATTAATAAACACAAAAAAAAATTTTGCACTAGGCGTGAATTGAACCATTTCCCTATAGCCAAGGAGCAAAGCCATTTACCACCATACCATTCAAGCTTTGTTGTTATATAAAACAACTCATTTATATATATATATATCAATTATAATTCACTAATTTGTAGCTATCATTCTCTCATGGATTGATAACTGTTTTCTTTTTAGTTGTAATTCTTGTATTATATTGTATTAGTGGATTATTTGATTGTAATAATTTTTCTAAATTTTTTATCAATTTTTCCTATTTTTTTAGTATAAAACAAGCTTCTGGCAAAAAACTCCGATTTTCAAATCCGATTCGGCCGATTCTGACCGATTTTTCTGATCCGGATCGGGATCAGACGGGTCCGATCCCGGTTCTGATTCTGATTTTTCCTTCTATGATATTTTGCACCATAAATGATTTTCCGGCATATGGTAATTTGTCGGGTTATAGTAACAAAGGGAGGAAAGCTTGCCCTGTTTGTGAAGATGATACGGTTGACATTCGGTTACAAAATTGCAAGAAAACAGTGTACATGGGTCACCGTAGGTTTCTTCCTCCTAATCACCCATATCGTAAGAAGAAAAAAGCTTTCAATGGTGATATTGAGACTGGACGAGCTCGTTCTCCACTGACCGGTAAGCAAGTGTATTCGCGAGTTAAAGATATCAAAGTTCAATTCGGAAAATTTAAGAAAAAAATAGACGGGCCCGAAAGGTGATCCAAAAAGAAAAATAAAGGCTTCAAGCATGCCAAAAAGAAAATGAATTCAGCATGGAAAAATTTTAAGAGTGATCTCGTAAACGATTACATGAGGGCAGACAAAGATGTATTCAGCAAATACACTTGGATAAGCTCAAAAGTTTGGAAGAATTTGTGAGGTAGAAGTCGACGCCAGAGTTTCAGGTACTATTTCAATCAAATCATTAATTATCATATATTTTCTATTTTTCTTTTTTATACCTAACATGCATGTTTCCTTTGATTGCAGAAACTAAGTGAGAAGAATCATGAAAAATCCAAGAAGAATGACAACCCACACCGCTTAGATCCCGTGGTTACGATATGAAAAAAAGCGTGTGGCAGAAAAACTTCAAAGAGAACTCTGAGGATTTGGCACCTATCCTAGATATAAAGGATCCAAGGTGCCAATTTTACGTCTTGGGACGAATGGTAACAACACCAGATGGGACTCTTAAGGCCCCTCCAAAGACCCAAGCTCTGATAGAGACCATTGTAAGTGTTGATTCATTTACTTAAATCATGATTTTATAATAAATTACTAATGACAACTAATTCTCATTTCTTAAAATTTTTCAACGGAAAGACAACCAACAAAAGGTCGACTCGGGGACCCTCAAAGTAAGTGGCTTGAGTGATGTTCTCACGCTTTCTCTAGGGAACTCGGAACATTCAGGTCGGACGAGGGGTCTTGGGGCGCACATGACTTGGAAACAAGGCTTAAATACACCTAGGGCGGCGAGAAAGAGGGGATTTAACCAAGCTGATATGAAGGCTTTTGCGGAGAAAATACAGAAACAGTGTTATGTGAATATGAGGGTGGAGATGGAGCAAATGCTTAAACAAGTAAGGGATATGCGGGCCGAAATACTTGCTGAGCTCAAAATGCAACAAGTTGTGCCAGATCAAAACAGTCCGGGATTTCATCGCAACATTCAACATTCCAATGCAGTTACAACAAGCCCTCTGGATTCGATTCAGGTATTTATACTTTTATTTACAACTAAAACTTGAAAGTGATAGCATTTTCTTCAATTGACGAATGTACTACATTGTCTAATTAGGTTTATTTTTGTCAAATGTCAAGGAAATCTCACCTTGCTATCTCACTTGTAAAGTTGGAGAGGAGCACATCAAGATGGCAAACGCTATGGAATGGCCGAGGAAGAAGGATGAACATATCCACTGTGTGCCTCTGTTAGAGGACCACATGAAGGTGCAGGTGGATTCTGCTATTGACGAAATCTATCTCAAGTTTCCTCTCCCAACTAAAATTAATAAGGATTTTGCCAAAATCGAAGACACCTTGGGAAGTTTCATTCAATGGCCGAAAGATTCGATTATTTTGGACGAGGTAAAATAATATTTTTATTTAATTTTTATTTCCGATCAAGAATCAACAAAAACAAACCAACATCCTTTCCTTTTCCTTTCTTGCTTATCAACACCAAGCAAAAAAACCAGAAAAAATAACCATGTCTTAACCAACAAAAAATGAATTCAAACTGTTTCAAATAAGATACATATGCCAATGAAATAGAAGCTGCAGTTGAAATACTCGAAAAGATTCCAAAGGCATCAATAAATCTCCAAATCTCCTTCCAATGAACACTATTTTTTAGCTTTTCTATGGTAATATATTTTTTTGAGTTTCTTTGTGCTGCAGAAATTGTGTACTAGTTGGTATTACATGTTTGTTGTACCATTAGATTGAGAATTAATAGTATTAATTCATGATTAATTTAAGAGAGATTAGTATGGTCAGAAAGTTTGAAATAAGCAATGCTGCTAGTTGCAGTCAAAAGGTAAATTCTTCTTACAAATGTAGCAGATTTCTTGAATCTTTTGGACTGCGTACTAAATGTGCTTATTGGAGTTGAAAAGGTGAAAGGGGAAATTGTTACAAAGGTAGCAGATTTCTCTCATCAACACCAATTATTTTTATTTAACAAGTTATTATTTGTTCTAGTATATAGACCAAGATGTTTCACTGCCCGAGTCGGCATCTAATGAAGTGGCGAAATTCATGCATCGTAAGGTGCTTATTTCAAAGAAAATGTTAGTGAAGGTGGGACCTGAGTTCAGAGCCATACATGAGAGGGTGATGAGAGAACCGCCTAATGAGTACATATTGCCCATTAAGGAGGGTGTGTTACTTCCTCAGTCAACGTTAATCAACTTAGGTTTTAACGACTTGACGGATCTAGCAAAGCAAGACATGCTCGATGTTTCAATAATATCCATCTGGATTATGTGAGTTTGTTTAACTTTATACGCATAGTGATTAATTTTACAAATAACTCATTTCAACATTTACATAATGATTTTCAGATATTTGAAGAGACATGTCATCGATCTAGGTTGCGAGGCTGACGTAATTGGTTTTTTGAACCCTAGTGGAATATCTCAGTCACTTTTTAATTATGAAAAGGAGGCCGCTTCAAGCTACTTGATCGAGTCATTGAATAATATACATGATAAGAAATTTATTCTTGCACCATACTTTCAGTAGTAAGTTGTTACTTTTATTTGAGTAATTTATATACTTTTCACGACATATATGCAGATTGATTATTATCATGTATGATTGTAGTAAACACTGGGTGCTCCTTGTTTTTGCCATTTAAAAAGGGAGCAATACATCTAACATTTAGTCTAATTTCATTTACTTACAATCAACGTACTATTTGTTGGTAATTACTAATTAGTTCATTGACATTTAATAAATTTCCGCATTTTTGAATCTTATGTGGAGGCCGGAGGAGTGCACAAGGAGGGATCAACAATATGTGAGTGGAAATTCATTAAGGTGTGAACTTGTTGTAGGGCGCAGAAAGTTGCACTGAAGGGAAGGTGTGTGCATACGCGTATAATGTTTCAGGGTAGAGTGCTCTATGTTGTCAATACATGGAGAGGGCATCGAACTTGAGACATTCATTTCTCTCTGCTATTCCTTCTAGTTCACCCTCGATGGGCCTACCATTCATAATTGGTCCATCGAGAAAGTTTATTGATTGTGGGGATGTTTAACTCCCGACAGGAGCAAGCCCCCTCCGTTAATTACATCAGCAAACCTTCCAAGTCAAACTGAATACCTCGTTCATTCCAGGATTTTAGCCTACTTTTTTGAAAAACTGAATGATGGGGCTAAAAAAAAAGAGGGGGCTCATGTACTGACTTTGAATTTGGTTGGTTGGTTCTCACTGTTTGGACATGCGTGTGTGTATGTATGCTCTATAATATGTATGCAACATTTTTCATTTTAGTGCAATCTTCTGGACAGTATAATAAACATATATTTTTGTACAACATATGGATTTACAGAGGGTGATGCAAGCTACAAATCTGCAAAGTTTCATGATTTTTGGAGCATTATTTCTAGGCTTAAAAGCTATGCAAAGGCAGAGGCAAATTTGGAAGCTGCTGTTTTACAAGTGCTTTTTACCAGTTTGGTCAATTTTTGGGACTTAATATCTTCTGATTTACTTTGAGGTTTTGGATGAAACTTTTCAGTATCATTCTATTTTGCATAGGCTACAAGTCAGCCAATTTTCGTGATTTTTCATGGTGTTTAACTATGTCAAACAAAGATGCGAAGTTCTGACCTGGGCAACATTTGCATGTATACGTTTTTACAGTTTTCTAGGTTTGTCTTTTTCATTCTGATTTATCTACTTTGGCCATTTTAAGAGTTCTTTGTATGATTTTATAGAGGGGAGTTTGATCTATTTTTATAGAGGGGAGTGTGTAAATTGGCAAAACAAACAAGACTTTTTTTTCCTCATTCTACTAGTAATTGTTCCATTACCAAAAAATGAAAAACCTGTTGGTTGCGAATGGGTTTACAAAACCAAATATAATTGTGATAGTACAATAGAACGGTATAAAGCAATATTAGTGGCCAAAGGCTTTACACAAACCTATGACATAGATTATAATGAAACATTTGCACCGGTTGCAAAAATGAATACCGTTAGGGTTTTATTTTACATTGGCGTAAATAATGGTTGGAACCTATACCAAATGGATGTTAAAAATGTTTTTCTTCAAGCAACACTTGATGAGGAAGTATACATGACACTACCCCCCGGCCATAAAATGGAAAATACCTCTAACCTAGTTTGTAGGTTAACAAAATCAATCTATGGATTAAAGCAATCTCCACGAGTATGGTATAGCAAACTTAGGTCTTATTTAATTTCTTGCAATTTTAAAATTAGTAATGCCGACCATTCCTTAGAAATTAGAAAAGTATACGTGGATGATTTAATAATTACCGGAAATAATTTAGAACAAATTAGAAAAGTCAAATCCCAATTAAAAGAAAAATTTGACATTAAAGATTTAGGATATTTAAAATATTTTGTAGGAATAAATGTAGTTTTTTCAGACAAAGGCCTATTAATTTCACGAAGAAAATATATCTTGGATTTGTTAAAATAAACCGGTAAATTAGGTTGTAAACCGACCTCAACACCAATAGACAATAAGTATAAATTAAATACCGAGGATGGTGAACCTTTAGAAGACATAAACCAATTTCAAAGACTTGTAGAAAAATTAATTTATCTCACGGTAACCCGTCCGGGTATTTCATTTTTCGTAAGTCAAAATAGTAAATTTATGCATTCACCAAGAACACCACATTTAGAGCCGTAAATAGAATTTTGAGATATTTAAAAGGAAGTCTTGGAAAGGTCATATGGATGAAAAATAATAATTGTAATGCAATATGTGGCTATTCCGATGCAGATTTGATAGAAAATCCACCACAAGTTTTTGCACATTCGTAGGCAGAAATCTAGTCACATGGAAAAACAAAAAGCAAAATGTCGTGGCACGATCAAGTGCGGAAGCGGAGTATTGAGCCATGGCATCAACCGCATGCGAATTGATATGGCTCAAATAATTGTTCAAAGACATGGGAATCAACTTTGGTCAACCCATGAAAATGTATGTGACAATAATTCGACACGTCACATTGCACTCAATCTCGTATTTCCTGAACAGACCAAACACATAGAAGTCGACTGTCATTTTATTCGAGAAATGGTTCAAGCCAAGGAAATAGAAACACCGTTTGTTCGAAGTGAGGATCAACTAGCGGATGTTTTCACTAAAGGGTTGGATCCAAAACCATTTGAAGAAATCACAAGCAAGCTAGAATTACACGACATCTATAATTCTAGCTTGAGGGGGAGTGTTGAGAATAATTGAATAATTAAAGGGTAGAATTGTAAAATAGGAAAAAAGGGTAAAATCATAAATAGGAGAGTTATAGGAAGTTACCGTTAGGCACTATTAGTGAATACCAACGGTACAATAGGAAATAGGTAATAAAAGGCTGAGTTTTTCAAATTCATGTACAACACTAATATTTGAATAGTGGTCTATTTAACATAATATGTAACTAATTGAGTTTACTTAAATAGAACATTTCAGAGCCCTAAGCAAGAAGGTGGCAAGGTGTGTGGATTTTACGTCATGAAACACATGCAAGACCTAGTCACTACGCAATTTGATACTTTTCCTAATGTATGTATTTCATAATTGAACTTGACTCATTTTTCATATAACTTGGATAAAATTAAGTTCTCAATTTGTGTTCATGCAGTGTGATTTACCGAAAGAAAAATATACGCCGACGCGACTTCATGCAATAACACGACAATGGTGTACATTTTTCTTGGACAACTTATAAACTATTTATAAGAAATGTAATGTTGTTAAGTTCATATGCATAGTTTGTTAATGTGTTATGTAAATAGAGTTATAGTGTGGTTTCTTGTGAATGAATTTGTTGTTTATAATGTGTTGTCTTTTGTTTATGTTGTTCAAATTATTTTCATGATATTCTATTTAATGTCAATGAATGTCGAATAGTAATATATTGCTAATATGGAGGCTAGCCCCGATACAAACAGAACCACGCCAAAATTTTATGCCAACACCGACAGTGTTGGGTACCTACACCGATTGTTTTTTAACAGTCACTGTAGATACCCAACACTGACTGTTTTTAAACTGTCAGTGTTGGTTACCTACACTAATTGTTTAAATAAACCGTCAGTGTTGGGTACCTACATTGACTGTGTTTTAACAATCAGTAGATACCAACACTGACGGTTTATTTAAACAGTCAGTGTTGGGTATCTACACTGACTGTTATTTACCCGTCGGTAAAGATATACCTATACTTACTGCGCAATCACTGATGCCTCAATGACAGTCGGCATAGGGGTATTTTAACGGTCGGTAACACTACTAGAATTTATGGTTTTTCCATGCGCAGCCTATGTTATTTCCAAGGAGAGGAAAGGTTGCTGGAAATAAAATCTTTTTTTTTAAAACACTTAACAATTTCCAATGGCAGACCCATGGAACTAGTAGCGCATGGAAATCCTTGCTATCAGCCCATGAAAATGTTTCCTATTAGCTATTGGAAATACATTTGCATACCCATGACCCGCCAAACAGACCAAATACCATATTTTATTGATAGCCAATGGAAATAGCTCACCACATGCGCATGGAAATAAGTTATAAATAGTGAGACATTATTTCCATGAGCTACCAATGTTTTGGTTATTATGCTTATATAATTTTATAGTGAAGTCTCATGAAAATACTAGACCACTATGCCCATGGAAAGTTGTGTTCCTAGAGACACAAACATTTATGTTTATTTGAAATCTAACATTAAATGTTGAACAAAACTAAATCACAGTAGCAAGGAGTATTTAATTGAGATATTTAAAATGAAGCATTTAATTGAAAACATAAATTTTGATCGTTGGACTAAGCCAATCTATTTAATTTAGATACAAAATATTTTGACAAATGTAACCAATAAATAAGATCTCCCTTTAAATGAGTGAAATTAGTAAATATAGAACCAAATAATTTTGCCTAGCTGTAACAACTAATTAATATTGATATCTCAACTCCTTATAATATGGAGGTATTATAAAGCAACAATAATTCACATGCTACTCCTATGTATACAAAATTTGCCCAACGTCATATTTTCCAATTATGTGCAGAACAACTCAATTATAAAAGAGCTGAGTACAAAAAAGTTAAACAATATAATAATGACCCAATATATATCAACATATATACTACTTCAGACATGACAAAGCAACAACTCTATTTTCAATTAGAGTTTAGATGCTCGTAAGACTCAAATAGGTAGAACGGGTATGCAATAATAAACATGAGATTTTGAAATAAAAAAAATAAGCAGTGATCATATATGCACAAGTACACTAATTAACATGGTCATGTAAATAAAGTTATTTTTTAATAAAGTTATTGTTTTACTATTTTTTACATAGGTACAATATCACTTTTTCGGATGGTCCAGAATTTCCTCAAAACAATGATTTTGTACCCCGACATTATTATTAATATCCAAAGTTAATTAGAAATTAATAATAATGTCCACCTTAGTTGGGTATTTTTTAAAATGCCAAAACTGGCAATTAAATGGCCGGTCCCCATTTTTTTCTCAACCGGCCATTAAATGGTCGGTTGGGACTTTTTTTTAAAATATATGTTAGATTAACTCTTTTGAGCTAAAATAAGCTAAATTACTGGAAATTACGCTAAATTAAGCTAAAAAAGGTAAATTATGCCATCTTTCATAAATCATAAAAAATAGTAAAAATTCCAAAAATAGTAAAAATTGGTATTCTACAAGTTCATTAAATAACCAATTTACTGAGCTACTTAGATCGAATAAGAATTCTACCGATCCAAACTAATTCAAACTTTTGATCGGTAGAATTCCTACCGATCTTTCTACTCATGAAAATTTACATGTACTCTTTCTGTTTCCGTTTCTTCTTTTTTAATATTTTCTACAAATAAAAAATTCTCCAATATACCAATTTCTTCACAAAATAATAAAAGGTGAAAGAATAACAGGCCTACAAATGGACTTGGGCTGCTGGGCCTTCTGAAACCATCTTCTATTTTTTTAATTTTGAAAGCATTTTCCCGTAGGCTGAAACTTATCTAAACAGAATTTCACACATTTCTCTCCAATATACCCATTTTTTGTTTGTATGTAAAATATATTCTAGTGATTATTGAATGTCTTTAAGTTGGCTAATATCCACAATTTAATCTTATCAGCAATTAACAAATATTTTGAGATATACTAATAAGTTATGTACTTTAATTCAACTAAACTGAATTTTAAAAATAATGCTTCTACATACTAGTATAGCGTTAGAAGGTAATTTCTGATAGAATATTTAAATTTAAGACGAGTTCCTGTACCAAGTGAAACCGTATTTAAATTGATATACCAATTAAGTGGCATTACTAATTTTATACACACTATGGTGGGTGAAGGAGCGTAAACTATTTTCAAATATTAATGGAAAGGTTGTCAATTCTGCATACAGTCGTGACATCTATTTTTCAAATAAATTGTACGTATTTACTCCTACTGTGAGGAAACCAATTTGTCAAAACATCCACATTAAATTGCTTAACGAAGTAGGACAGAAAAAAACTATAACGGACTGATACAAATCATTACTGGTACAAAGAGAAAGGCACATGGAGCTGACAATATAATACAAGTCTCCAAATTGAGCAATGAAGGAACCATATTATGTTTTCTTTTGTTTGGCTATGTTTTAATCATATATATATATTTTTAAGCTCAATTGTCTTGAGCATTATTTATCTTTTCAAAATGGTGGATACAAACTCTCTAACGGCAATTATGAATGGAATATGGGCTGGATCCTTATTTTTCCTAAAAAAATATTTTGCATACATCAACGTACTGTTCACGTACATACATCGATGAAAAATAAATAAAAATATAGATTTTACAAGTATAACAGTCTCTCTTTTTTTCCAGTTAACAAAATAAGCAAGCTAGGAATATGTGAGCATCCTCTGAAATAACTAAAATTTTGAGTTTAGATCCAGACATTCCCATCAGAATCAATAATTAATAGCCGACTCTTAATAAAAAGATTACCACTTATTCGAATATGTGAATAACCTTCTCTTTATAAACAGATGTTTTTTTTTTTGTCATTCTTTTCATGACAATGAGAATTTAAAAATTGAAAATGAAAGATGCGCAGCTATGCAAACTTGATAAAAGTATTTATTATTTTTCATTTTTACTTTGTTTATATTTTAGTTAAATTTGTAATGGTCATTTTAATCAGTATTTTCATGGTAAAAAATGCTAGTTCGTTTGACCACACACATTAATTGAATTTGACTAATCACTAGTACAAAAACGCAAAGCATAGAGGCATATTATACACGTTTGCTCCAAATTTTCATTACATCCGTGTCCAAATCAATAAAACACTGTTCCAAAAATTTGCTCCGAATATTTGGCCAAATTATACACGGTTTCAATTTGGAACCGTGAATAATAACCCGTTAGTAATTAATGTTTTTGTGCTAGTGTTGTAGGGTAACTTCAAGCGTACGTATGTCTTCATATCATATGTACAACCTTAATGAGGTGGTGGTTGTAAAGTGAACCGTGGTGGACCAGTGCCAAAAATTAATTTTAGTCCTCTGCAGGATTCGAACCAATTCCCTTTAGGGTAACAATGTACATACCCCTTTTACCACTGCACCAACTCATATTTGTTGTTAGAATAAAATAGCTATGAGATTTAATGTAAATTAGATTATTGTAGTCCCCCATCTAATAATTTTGATATTTAATAAGTGTTGAATTCATAACATAAATAAAATAATAAAAAATAATATATTTAATTGGCGTATCATATTTGGAATTTTTGACCAGTTAGTTGGTTGCAATTAAAGTGTACAATATGAGGTAGTGGTTGCAATTAAAGTGGGAAGGCCATCTCGGCTGCTTCCAAGTTTCTTGACGAGATGATAGAGAAAAGATGCCAAATATATATTGTCACATACAGTTCTGCTGTCGATGACAGGCTAGGAACATGCAATGCCAAATATATATTGTCACATATAGTAGGATTATAATGCCACATACAGTAGGGTTATAATGCCAAATTTACTGGGGTATGCATCCAAATCTTGTCTCAACAAAGATCGGTCGACCACATGGACAACCCAGCAAAAATCCTAGCTAGGTCGAATGGCCTCACGATCTACAACTGTCGCATTTTTTGGATTTTGTGGATTTACTGATGTAATCAAGCTTATAATGAAATATTTGGCCAGATAGTTGGTTGTAGGGTAGCTTCAAGCGTACGTATCATAATGAGGTAGTGGTTGCAATTAAAGTGGTTGTAGGGTACATATCATAATGAGGTACCTTCAAGCGTACGTATCATAATGAGATAGTTGGTTGTAGGGTAGCTTCAAGCGTATGTATATCTCGGCTGCTTCCAAGTTTCTTGATGAGATGATAGAGAAAAGATGCCAAATATATATTGTCACATACAGTTCTGTTGTCGATGACAGGGAAGGAACATGCAATGCCAAATATATATTATAATGTCTCGTTGATTTCCTTCTCCAATAATCTTACCTCAAATAATCGATTCAAACGTTCTACATGTATTTGTGTTCTCCGTATGCAAGGATCAGTTGTTATAATAAATATAAATGTGTGGGTTGGTGGCGAAGGTCGGCCAGAGAAAGATACGACCGGTGATGCTGGGACCAACGGAGCAGCGACCAGCGGCGCCGGGACCGACGGAGCGGCGACCGGCGGCCTAGGGCCCAGCAGACAAGCGCCCCGGGCCCGGCGACCGGCTGAGCAGCAACCATATATATATATATATAATGTTTTATTTCATAAGCCGAGCCTCCAAATTAAGTTTATTTCCAATCAATGACTCTTTCGGCCACATTACTGACAGTTGCTTTCCATTCAGTTGCCACCGCCGATCGCTGCTTGACCTGTCCCGGGGCAGCCATTCGCCGCTTCGCCGGTCGCCGCATCACCAGTAGCCGCATCGCCTGTTGCCGCTTCACCGATCGCCGCTTCACCAATCAGCGCTTCTTCGTCGATCCCGGGGCTGCCGGTCGCCGCTTCTCTGCCGGGCCTGGGGAGCGGCGACCGGCCACATCGAGACCAGTGGGGCGGCGACCGGCTGCACCGAGACCGGCGGGGCGGCAACCGGCCGCACCGGAACCAGCAGCGCCGGGACCGGAGAAGCGGCGACCGGCGGCCCCGGGCCGGCGGAGAAGCGGCGACCGGCGGCCCCGGGACCAACGGAGAAGCGGTGACCGGCGATGCGGCGACTGGCGAAGCGGCCACCGGCGGCCCCGGGACGGGCGGCGAAGCAGCGACCAGCGGTGGCAACTGAATGGAAAGCAACTGTCAGTAATGTAGCCGAAAGAGTCACTGATTGGAAATAAACTTAATTTGGAGGCTCGGCTTATGAAATAAAACATTATATATATATTTTTATATGAGGGTTCAAATGCACCATGATTTTGTGCTCCAATATGCTCCACATTCTTTATCTCCGTTTTCGAAGTCCGAACAGTCGATCCAAATCGCTCAACATGATCTTCATAATAAAATATTTTTGGAGACCAAATTTTATATTTTTTTACTATTTTTTTAAATATGTACAATATCACACGCACACACACAGATATGCACACATATATTATAGCAGACGACTATATGTTGCTATTTCTATGTTTGTAATTCACTGTGAAATAAAATAGAGAGAGAGAGAGAGAGTAGAACTAGGGTGTTCCTAATTTCACCAAGTTCTTTTGTGAACTCAACTCTAAAACCTATCAGATTGGCTTCAAACGATGAATCCAAACCGTTGAAATCCTTCTCCCTTACGAGTGATGCGTCTACATGTGAAAATTTTAAAATTTAAAATTAATTTTGTATAGAGTCAAGTGGTCAAAATGCGTCCAAAAATGAATGCATGTATGGTACGGCTGAGGAAGAAGGATGAACATATCCACTGTGTGCCTCTGTTAGAGAACCACATGAAGGTGCAGGTGGATTATGCTAATGACGAAATCTATCTCAAGTTTCCTCTCCCAACTAAAATTAATAAGGATTTTGCCAAAATGGAAGACACCTTGGAAAGTTTCATTCAATGGCAGAAAGATTCGATTATTTTGGACGAGGTAAAATAATATTTTTATTTAATTTTTATTTCCCATCAAGAATCAACAAAAACAAACCAACATCCTTTCCTTTTCCTTTCTTGCTTATCAACACCAAGGAAAAAATCCAGAAAAAATTACCATGTCTTAACCAACAAAAAATGAATTCAAACTGTTGCAAATTAAGATACATATGCCAATGAAATAGAAGCTGCAGTTGAGATACTCGAAAAGATTCCAAAGGCATCAATAAATCTCCAAATCTCCTTCCAATGAACACTATTTTTTAGCTTTTCTATGGTGATAATTTTTTTTGAGTTTCTTTGTGCTGCAGAAATTGTGTACTAGTTGGTATTACTTGTTTGTTGTACCATTAGATTGAGAATTAATAGTATTAATTCATGATTAATTTAAGAGAGATTAGTACGTACGGTCAGAAAGTTTGAAATAAGCAAGTTGCAGTCAAAAGGTAAATTCTTCTTACAAATGTAGCAGATTTCTTGAATCTTTTGGACTGCGTACTAAATGTGCTTATTGGAGTTGAAAATTAGGTGAAAGGTGAAATTGTTACAAATGTAGCAGATTTCTCTCATCAACACCAATTATTTTTATTTAACAAGTTATTATTTGTTCTAGTATATAGACCAAGATGTTTCACTGCCCGAGTCGGCATCTAATGAAGTGGCGAAATCCATGCATCATAAGGTGCTTATTTCAAAGAAAATGTTAGTGAAGGTGGGACCTGAGTTCAAAGCCTTTGGATGCTGGCTTTTAATTAGAGGGCTGAGATGCTCTGTGCAGCGGTCATGCTTTATCCCACTGCCTTGGAGAAGATTTTTTTATTTTGGCGTTTAGTTTCAGTCTTAGGCCAGCTATCGTCCTTCTCTTTCACTGAGCTGTTAGAGAGGAAGGTCTCTTTGCTTGAGCGGACGTTGCGTAGTGTGAACCATGAGGAGGCTGGTGCTGTAGTCCGCGTGAAACAAGTGCCCAACTGAGAAATTTGCTGTAGAGGCGATGGGAAGGGAGCATACTGGGTCTCTATAATTTTAATCTCTTCAGCCCATTTCCATCTTCTGTTATTTTCGGTTATAGGTTCACTTGATTTAATAGGCAGCCCATTATTTTAATGTGTTATTTTCCTACAATCTATGCGGCAACAAAAGCTCAACTTGATTCATTTTCTTCACCAACCGAGAGTGCCCTTTTCAATTTCATGACCAAGAATCTATTTAACATTATCCATTTCATCACCAAATGGACATGTCCATTTATGTTCTTTTCTTCTTATTCATTTATTCTCTCATTTCTTATCATTTATTTTAAGGTTCAATAATCATCCAAAATTACCAATAAGAACATATTTATCTTTATAAATAAATTGGCAACTTTTTTTTAGGGTACAACACTTGTACACTTGAGTTTTAATTTGATACTTAATTTTTTCAAATTCATGTACAACACTAATATTTGAATAGTGGTCTATTTAACATAATATGTAACTTATTGATTTTACTTAAATGGCACATTTCAGAGCCCTAAGCAAGAATGTGACAAGGTGTGTGGATTTTACATCATGAAACACATGCAAGACCTAGTCACTACGCAATTTGATGTTTTTCCTAATGTATGTATTTCACAATTGAACTTGATTCATTTTTCATATAACTTACTATTTATAAGAAATTTAATGTTGTTAAGTTCAAATGCATATTTTGTTAATGTGTTATGTAAATAGAGTTATAGTGTGGTTTCTTGTGAGTGAATATGTTATGTTGTTTATATTGTGTTGTCTTTTGTTTATGTTGTTAAAATTATTTGCATAACGTTCTATTTAATGTCAATGAATGTTGAATAGTAATATATTGCTAGCAAAAATATGGAAGCTAGCCCTGACACAATAAAGAACCACGCCATAATTTTATGCCAACACCGACAGTGTTGGGTACCTACACCGATTATTTTTTAACAGTCAGTGTAGATACCCAACACTGACCGTTTTTAAACCGTCAGTGTTGGTTACCTACACTGACTGCTTTTAACAATCAGTGTAGATACCACACTGACGGTTTATTTAAACAGTTAGTGTTGGGCATCTACACTGACTATTATTTACCCGTCAGTAAAGATATACCTATACTTACTACGCAATCACTGACGCCTCAATAACAGTCAGTATAGGAGTATTTTAACAGTCGGTAACACTACTAGAATTTCCGGTTTTTCCAAGCGCAACCTATATTATTTCCAAGGGGAGGGAAGGTTGTTGGAAACAAAATCTCTTTTTCTGACACACTTAACAATTTCCAACGGCAGACCCATGGTACTAGTAGCGCATGAAAATCCTTGCTATCGGCCCATGGAAATGTTTCCTATATCAGCTCTTGGAACTACTTTTGCATGACCCATGACTCGCCAAACAGACCAAATATCATATTTTATTGATAGCCCATGGAAATAGTTCACCCCATGCGCATGTAAATAAGTTAGAAGTAGTGAGACATATTATTTCCATGAGCTACCCTTGTAAATGTTTTGGTTGTTATGTTTATATAATTTTATAGTGAAGGCTCATGAAAATACTGGACCACTATGCCTATGGAAAGTTGTGTTCCTGGAGACAAAAACATTTATATTTATTTGGGAGAACCATTAAATGTTGAACAAAACTAAATCACAGTAGCAAGGAGTATTTAATTGAAAACATAAATTTTGATCGTTGGACTAAGCCAATCTATTTAATTTAGATACAAAATATTTTGACAAATGCAACCAATAAATAAGATCTCCCTTTAAATGAGTGAAATTAGTAAATATAGAACCAAATAATTTTGCCTAGCTGTAACAACTAATTAATCTTGATATCTCAACTCCTTAGAATATGGAGGTATTATAAAGCAACAATAATTCACATGCTACTCCTATGTATACAAAATTTGCCCAACGTCATATTTCCCAATTATGTGCAGAACAACTCAATTATAAAAGAGCTGAGTACAAAAAAGTTAAACAATATAATAATGACCCAATATATATCAACATATATACTACTTCAGACACAAAGCAACAACTCTATTTTCAATTAGAGTTTAGATGCTCGTAAGACTCAAATAGGTAGAACGGGTATGTAATAATAAACACGAGATTTTGAAATAAAAAAATACAAGCAGTGATCATATATGCATAAGTACACTAATTAACAAGGTCATGTAAATAAAGTTATAAAGTTATTGTTTTACTATTTTTTCCATAGAACAATATCACTTTTTCGGATGGTTCAGAATTTCCTCAAAACAATGATTTTATACCCCGACATTATTATTAATATCCAAAGTTAATTAGAAATTAATAATAGTGTCCACCTTAGTTGGGTATTTTTTAAAATACCCAAACCAGCCATTAAATAGCAAATATATTACAAGTATCGGACTGATACAAATCATTACTGGTACGAAGAGAAAGGCACATGGAGCTGACGATATAATACAAGTCTCCAAGTTGTCTTGAGCAAATATATTCTGTTTTCTTTTGTTTGGCTATGTTTTAATCTTATATATTTTTTTTAAGCTCAATTGTCTTGAGCATTATTTTTCTTTTCAAAATAGTGGATACAAACTCTCTAACCACAATTATCAATGGAATATGGGTTTGACCCTTGTTTTTCCTAAAAAAAATATTTTGCATGCATCAACGTACTGTTCACTTACCTACATCAATGAAAAATAATTAAAAATATAGAAAAGAAATAAACAAAGTCAAACTAAAAATCAATAACGCTTAACTATCCACTTCTGTGAATAGATGTTTATAAACTAAAAATCTATAGTTGATAGCCTACTCTTAATAAAAAAATTACCACTTATTCGAATATGCGAATAACCTTCCCTTTATAAACATATGTTGTATTTTTTTTTGTCATTCTTTTCATGAGAATGAGAATTTAAAAATTGAAAATTAAAGATGCGTAGGTATGCAAACTTGATTAATGTATTTATTATTTTTCATTTTTACTTTGTTTATATTTTAGTTAAATTTATAATGGTCATTTTAATCAGTATTTTCATGGTAAAAAACGCTAGTTCGTTTGACCCTACAACACTAGTACAAAAACGCAAAGCATAGAGGCATATTATACACGTTTGCTCCAAATTTTCGATAAATCGGTGTCCAAATCAAGAAAACACTGTTCTGAAAATTTTCTCCGAATATTTTGCCAAATTATACATGGTTTTAATTTGGAACCATGAATAATAACCCGTTAGTAATTAACGTTTTTGTACTAGTGTTGTAGGGTAATAACCCGTTAGTAATTAACGTTTTTGCTCCGGATGTTATACCTACAACTGTCGCATTTTTTGGATTTGCATTGCCGACAACATTCTCTTTCATAGTCTGTGTGGCCTACATAATTAAGTAGATAACATGAATAGTCCGAAGATGTTAATTTGATGAATGCATGTTTGCGAATGATGTTGCTCCGGATGTTAACAAGCTTATAATTAATGAAATATTTGACCAGATAGTTGGTTGTAGGGTAGCTTCAAGCGTACGTATCATATGTACAACCTTAATGAGGTAGTGATTGCAATTAAAGTGGGTAGGCCATCTCGGCTGCTTCCAAGTTTCTTGACGAGATGATAGAGAAAAGATTCCAAATATATTGTCACATACCTCATTAATTTCCTGCTCCAGTCTTGCCTCACATAAATACAAAATGTGTTTGGACATCAAATCTGAAAAAATTACTATTTTTTTACATAAATACAAAATCACGGTTTTTTACAAGATTCTAAACCATCCCAAAATAATAATTTTATAAGAATATGTTTTATCCACGAGGGTAAAAAAAATAATATTGTTGTGGATAGACCGACAAAAATGAATATTTCCTAAAGTATTGTTATTACCGACAAAAATACTAACGTTGTTAAGCATTTTTATCATTGCGAATAAAATAGATTCTTGTTGTACCTATCTAAAAAAATAAAAAAGTAAAAAATAAAAAATAAAACTAGCTACTTGTGCAATTAATAACTAACATATTCATCAATAATAGCTATTGAAAATTTGCAATTTCAGTTACTATAGGATATAAAATATAACAATTGTCTTAAAGTTTTAACCACAAGCTATATATTTTTATTGATTTACATATGGTGTGTTCTAAAATTAATTCAACTTTTTAATATTTAATAATCAATCTAGGTTAATAAAACGGATGCTCAAAGACTTCTCAATCTAGTTAATTTTTCAAATGTCTCAAAGACTGCTCCATGATATTCAAATTGTAACAAATTTAAGAGTTGAACTAGGGTGTTCTTAAGTTCACCAAGTCTATTTGTGAACTCAACTCTCAAATTTATTGGATTGACTTCAAATAATGAATCCCAACTGTTGAAATTCATCTATCTTACGAGTGAGAATATGCGAAAATTTAAAATTTTCCAATTAATTTTGTATAGAGTTAAGTGTACGTCATAACACATTTAATAAATGAATGCATTAAAATTAATTTACAAATCATCTAGAACTTGCTTGCAAAGTACCAACGAAAAAAGTCCCAAAATATTTCACTAGGTTCTGCTCCCTTGTTCAGTTATCAAGAATTGCCAATGGCTTACCGCTATACTATTCCACCCTTAGAAGGAGAAAAATTTACATATGGTGGTCGACCACATGGACAACCCAGCAAAAATCCTAGCTAGGTCGAATAGCCTCACGATCCACATACTCTAGAGAGATATATTAAGAGATTATCAAGAGTAAAAGATAAAAAAGATAAAGTAGCGGCGCCTAAACTCTAAGAGAGAGAAGTAAAAAGAAAAGAGAGTACGTGTGGATAAATAAATAGAGAGAAAAGAGAGATATAGAGAAATATATTTTATTTGGCAGTACCGAGGAAAAAATTACATGAAAAGAGAGACATGGAAGATGAAATGACATGAAAAGACACTATGTTCTATCAGTGAAAACACATAACCGATAGCAGAATGAAGAAGTCGGTTAAAAAACATAATCAATATTATATCTGTTCCATTTTTGCAATCGATTGAAGAAGGTAACTCTCTTCTATCGCTCTATTACAAAAAAACACTTTGTCGTCTAGGCAAATGATGTAGTACGGAATAATGCTGGCCAATCATCTGTCTTCACAAAAAAAACACTTTGTGATCAGCGCCCTCACAAAATGAATACACCTCACTACTTCAGATCTGCCCAAATTTTAATTCATATCCCCCCCACCCCCCTCACAAAAAAAGAAAACAAATTTCAAACATGCCCTTAGTTTGCCAAAGTTCGAGTGTACTATGTTTTGTTGACAATGTTAGCGGTGGTTTACAAAATTTACTAATGACAATGGTACGGACATTTTTCGATTTTTTTTAAAACAGAGGGCAGGTTTGAAAATGGTACGGACATTCTAGTGATTATTGAATGTCTTTAAGTTGGCTAAAATCCACATTTTAATCTTATCAGCAATTAAGAAATATTTTGAGATATACTAATAAGTTGTACTTCAATTCAACTAAACTAAATATTAAAAATAAAGCTTCTACATACTAGTATAGCGTTAAAAGGTAATTTCTGATAGAATATTTAAATTTAAGACAAGTTCCTGTACCAAGTGAAACCGTATTTAAATTTATATACCAATTAAGTGGCATTACTAATTTTATACAAACTATGTTGGGTGAAGGAGCGTAAACTATTTTCAAATATTGATGGAAAGGTTGTCAATTCTGCATGTATAGTCGTTCGTGACATCTATTTTCAAATAAATGCTGGCTGTACTTATTTGCTCCTACTGTGAGAAAACCAATATGTTGAAACATCCACATTTTTGTCACAATACAAGTCTCAGCATGACTAAAGTGTGATTATAACATTATATTTTACATCCACAATAAATTGCTTAACGAAGTAGGACAGAAAAAAACTGTAACGGACTGATACAAATCATTATTGGTACGAAGAAAAAGGCACATGGAGCTGACGATATAATACCATTCTCCAAATTAAGCAATGAAGGAACCATATTCTGTTTTCTTTTGTTTGGCTATGTTTTAATCTTATATATTTTTTTTAAGCTCAATTGTCTTGAGCATTATTTTTCTTTTCAAAATAGTGCATACAAACTCTCTAACCGCAATTATCAATGGAATATGAGCTTGACCCTTATTTTTCCTAAATAAAATATTTTGCATGCATCAATGTACTGTTCACGTACCAACATCGATGAAAAATAAATAAAAATATAGAAAAGAAGTAAGCAAAGTCAAACTAAATATCAATAAAGCTTAACTATCCACTTCTGTGAATTGATGTTTATAAACTAAAAATCTATAGTTGATAGCCGACTCTTAATAAAACAAATTAGGACTGACTAACTATCCCCCACTTCATTTTCTCTATTCATCCTCCGGTCAATAACTATCTTTGTTGACCGCTAATTAAGAGAGAGACTACAACTGGACGCAAATATTTGTTAACAAGAGCCACAAAAGATACAAAACTGGACGCATGTATTCGTACCTAAGATACAAAACTTCCAGCGCTAAAATACAAAATTGGACGCAAATAGTCATACCTAAGATATCAAGTATTTCAGAAAAAAAAAATGGATACATCACACACCCATCTTTTACACGTTTTTAGAGGTGGGTTTTTTTTTTCTCCGTTCAATCTTGCCAATGTTTCTGACGATCTGTGAGGAAATTGGCGAATCTAAAACCACAAACGTCTTCTACACAATTTTCTCTTTCAAATGAGTTCCATGATGACATACTTTTGGGTTTTCCGTTGCACAAGTATTCATGTCTCGCAGTGCAAAGATTCATATCTCCTCGTGCAAGTATTCATACCACGTCGAACAAGTATTCATACCTAAGATATTTAATATTTGGAAAAAAAACCTGACACATCACACACCCATCGTTAGAATATTGGCGAGATTGAACGGAGAAAAAAAAATTCACCTCTAAAAACATGTAAAAGATGGGCGTGTGATATATCCAGTTTCATTTTCCAAAATACTTGATATCTTAGGTATGAATACTTGTTTGATGAGGTATGAATATTTGCTTGACGTGGTATGAATACTTGCATGACGAGATACGAATACTTGCACTACGAGGTATGAATACTTGCGCGACGGATAACTCAAAAGTACTTCATCATGAATACTTGCTTCACGTTTGTGATTTTAGATTCACAAAATTCTTCACAGATTGTCAGAAATATGGGCGACATTGAACGAAAAAAAAAACCCACCTCTAAGAACGTGTAAAAGATGAGTACGTCATGAGAGAAATAAAATAAAGTTGATGTCCATTTTTTTTAAGAAATACTTGATATCTTAAACATGAATACTTGATATATTAGAAGTTAATATTTACGTGCATAAGTATACATATTTGCGTGCGCCAGTTGTAAAATTTTTCAAATATAAGCGGTCCCCCACATAATTAATGATTCATACACGTTTTCTTTTGTCTTTTTGTGCTCAAAGTTGTGATCCTCGTGATTAGAGGATAAGTAGTGGAAAGACACCAGGGGAAATAAATCTTTTCCCAAAAAAATTACCACTTATTCGAATATGCGAATAACCTTCTCTTTATAAACAGATGTATTTTTTTGTCATTCTTTTAAGTGGTCAATCCTGTACCATTGAAACCGTATTTAAATTGATATGCCAATTATGTGGCATTACTAATTTTATACACACTATGGTGGGTGAAGGAGCGTAAACTATTTTCAAATATTGACGGAAAGGTTGTCAATTCTGCATACAGTCGTTCGTGACATCTATTTTTCAAAACATCAACATTTCAGCACGACTAAATTGTGATTATAACATTATATTTTACATCCACATTAAATTGCCTAACGAAGTAGGACAGAAAGAAACTATAACGGACCGATACAAATCATTACTGGTACGAAGAGAAAGGCACATGGAGCTGACAATATAATACAAGTCTCCAAATTGAGCAATGAAGGAACCATATTCTGTTTTCTTTTGTTTGGCTATGTTTTAATCTTATATATTTTCTTTAAGCTCAATCGTCTTGAGCATTATTTTTGTTTTAAAAATAAAGGATACAAACTCTCAAACCGCAATTATCAATGGAATAAGGGCTTGACACTTATTTTTCCTAAAAAAAAATATTTTGCATGCATCAATGTACTGTTCACGTACATACATCGATCAAAAATAAATAAAAATATAGAAAAGAAGTACGCAAAGTCAAACTAAAAATCAATAACGCTTAATTGTCCACTTGTGTGAATAGATGTTTATAAACTAAAATCTATAGTTGATACCTGACTCTTAATAAAAAGATTACCAGTTATTCGAATATGCGAATAACCTTCTCTTTATAAACAAATGTTTTTTTTGGTCATTCTTTTCGTGAGAATGAGAATTTAAAAATTGAAAATGAAAGATGCGTAGCTATGCAAGCAATATAAAACTGACAACCAACTACCTGGTGGATTGTAAGTTATCCGACAGACAGTGTTGACTAACCAATGCCATCTCTTGTGTGTGTGTAATCCAACATTATAAAACCAACAAGCAATATAAAACATACAACAATATATAGAGCAATATTTCATTGTATCAGCAAATTTAACTATTTTTCCATCCAAAAAACAACTTTTTTTTACCACAAATAACAACTGCTTTTACCACCAAATTAGAACCAGCACCAAATTGTCCCACCGCAAAAACCAGATAACATTAACTGTTTTAAACTACAAACAACAATAACTATTTTTACCATCAAAATACCAGCACCAAATTCTCCCACCGCTAAGTACTTGTATCAATAACTTACAATCCACCAGGTAATTGTTTTTTCTAACCACCAAAATGTACAAAAGGGTACAACTGATTCCAAGAAAAACTTAAACCAGCTGATATAGATGTCATGCTGGTCCCCTTCTCTATATGGATTTCTGGACATACAACTCTGTATGAATATATCAAAACATTTTAGTAACTTATATAAGAAGTTAATTTGAAAGCATGATAGAAAAAATTGATTGACATACCTTTGGAAAAGAACGTGCATTGAGTTTGATAAACATCTCCGTGTTTATCATTAAATAAAGTCCGCACTCCCAGATATGGGCTTGTTTGGCGCACTGATCGAATATGTATTTTTTAAAACAAAATATAATTAGTAGTGCATTTGGAACTTGAAATAAGTTACAATGAAAGACTCAAATAAAATATTTTCATACCAAAAACCTTTTGAATTGCACGGGTGGTTTCCCCAGCCTTCGCCGTCCTCCCTTCTGTATGTATCACCGATAAGCCCTATAATTAATCAAGTTTAGTATGGTACCTGAAACTGGTTGGTCAGATTACTATTTTGTGTTTTAAATTATATGTATTTTTAAAACAGAGGGCAGGTTTGAAATTTCTTTTAATTTCGGTCAGATCTGTCTTGATGGAGTTGACACAATTCATTGAAGTTAACCTTAATTTATGGTTAAATAGAAAAGTAAAAAATGATGTAATAATGACACATCTAAAGCTAATTCTTTTCACAATACCCCAAAGTTTTATAGGCCTATATGCAGTTTCAATCGACCATGCAGTGCATGAAAATATAAATTTTAATAGGGTCTAATATGATAAAGTTAAACATCCCATTGTGTGTGTATATATACCTGCTAGGTGGTGGCTCTAGCTTAAAGGCAATCCATAGAAACAAAGCCCAAGATAAGCATTCTACCCTACTTTAGTGCATCAATCCAACCGACATAGATAATATGGTAAGAACAAATATTATTCTTTCTTGACATATAAGGTCCGTTTGGGTGCCAAAAAATAGGAGGGTTAGTTGGATAAGTGACTATTTTATGTCTGAGTTAAAAAGTTGATATTCTCAATACATCGGTTACCTTGGGTTAGTGTGCTATTCCGCTAACCCAATATTTTGTTGGGTTAGCAACTATTTCAAATTTGAGTTAGCACTCTATTCTCACTAACCTCATAATTCAAACATACCCATATAGAAGACAAAGCTTTTGTGCATGTGTGTCTATATATATATTGAGACAGAGAGAGAGAAAGAGAGTACGTTTTGGCAAGCACATCGGTCGAAATGCTTCCAATCCATCAATAAATTGGTTATATATTAAAATTGCAGTATACTATTTTTTTTACTATTTTTAGAATTTTTTTACTATTTTTTATGATTTTTAAAAGATGGTCTTTTTTGACATACCAACAATGCATCAATATGTACACAAATCTTCATTTTTTGACAGCTTGACTTGATACTAAATGAATTCAAAAATTAAAAAATTATATGTAAATGATGCTCTAAAGAAAGAGAACATTGAATTAATGTACTGCATGTATTTGTGTTCTCGGTATGCAGGGATCAGCTGTTATAATAAATATAAATGTGTGGTGTGGTGGTGAATGTCGGTCAGAGAAATATACGATCGCGAGTGGTGTGACTGGGGGCGGCGGGGCAACCGGCGGAGCCGTGACCGGCGGAGCGGCGACCGGCGGCACCGGGTCCGGCGGAGCGGCGACCGGTGGCACCGGGTCCGGCGAAGCGGCGACCGGCCGCACTGGAACCAGGGGCGTCGAGACCGACGGAGCAGTGACCGGCGGCGCCGGCACCGGCGGAGCCGCTACTGGAGGCACTGGGACCGGTGGAGCCGCTACTGGCGGCACTGGGACCGGCGGAGTGGCGACCGACCGTACCGAAACCAGTGGTGCCGGGACCGACGGAGGGACGTCCTGCGGCCCCGGGCCCGACCGAGAATCGGCAAATAGCGAAGAAGCGGCGACCGGTTGCCCTGGGACCGACGGAGAAGCAGCGCCCGATGGCCCTGAGACCGCCGGAGAAGTGGCGACCTGCGAAGCGGCGACCGGCGGGCCCAGGACCGGTGAAGTGGCGACCAGCGGCCTTGGGACAGGCGGCGAAGCAGCGACCGGCGGTGGCAACTGAATGGAAAGCAACTGTCAGTAATGTAGCCGAAAGAGTCACTGATTGGAAATAAACTTAATTTGAAGGCTCGGCTTATGAAATAAAACATTATATATGTGTGTGTGTGTGTCTGCAAACATATATTATAGCAGACGACTGTATGTTGTTCTTTTGAAAGCATTTTTGTTTGTATGTAAAATATATTCTAGTTATATTGAATGTCTTTAAGTTGACTAATATACACAATTTAATCTTATCAGCAATTAACAAATATTTTGAGATATACTAATAAGTTGTACTTTAATTCAACTATACTAGTATAGCGTTAGAAGGTAATTTCTGAAAGAATATTTAAATTTAAGACAAGTTCCTGTACCAAGTGCAACCGTATTTAAATTGATATACCAATTAAATGTCATTACTAATTTTATACACACTATGGTGGGTGAAGGAGAGTAAACTATTTTCAAATATTGATCGAAAGGTTGTCAATTCCACAATAAATTGCTTAACGAAGAAGGACAGAAAAAAAAACTGTAACGGACTGATACAAATCATAACTAACACGGAGAGAAAGGCACATGGAGCTGACGATATAATACAAGTCTCCAAATTGAGCAATGAAGGAACCATATTATGTTTTCTTTTGTTTGGCTATGTTTTAAGCACTATTTTTCTTTTCAAAACAGTGGATACAAACTCTCTAACTGCAATTATCAATGGAATATGGGCTTGACCCTTATTTTTCCTGAATATTTCGCATGCATCAACGTACTGTTCACGTACCTACATCGATGAAAAATAAATAAAAATATAGAAAAGAAGTAAGCAAAGTCAAACTAAAAATCAATAACGCTTAACTATCAACTGCTGTGAATAGATGTTTATAAACTAAAAATTTATAGTTGATAGCCGACTCTTAATAAAAAGATTACCACTTATTCGAATATGTGAATAACCTTCCCTTTATAAAGAGATGTTTTTTTTTGTCATTATTTCCATGAGAATGAGAATTTAAAAATTGAAAATTAAAGATGGTTAGGTATGCAAACTTGATTAATGTATTTATTATTTTTCATTTTTACTTTGTTTATATTTTAGTTAAATTTGTAATGGTCATTTTAATCAGTATTTAATTTCATGGTAAAAAATGCTAATTCGATCGTTTGACCACACACATTAATTGAATTTGACTAATCACTAGTACAACAACGCAAAGCATAGAGGCATATACACGTTTTTTTTCCAAATTTTCATTAAATCTGTGTCCAAATCAAGAAAACACTGTTCCAAAAATTTTCTCCGAATATTTGGCCAAATTATACATGGTTTTAATTTGGAACCGTGAATAATAACCCATTAGTAATTAACGTTTTTGCTCCGGATGTTATACCTACAACTGTCGCATTTTTTGGATTTGCATTGCCGACAACATTCTCTTTCATAGTCTGTGTGGCCTACATAATTAAGTAGATAACATGAATTGTCCGAAGATGATAATTTGATGAATGCATGTTGATACGTTCTATCTTCCAAAGAGAGTAGTCCGTATGTGAGAGGTGATGGGATGATCTCGCCCTGCCTCGAGATGACAGTCCGAGATGTATAGAGTTGTGAATTCGGGGTTGATTGTGAGAGGTTCGTACTCTATCCTGTGTGATCTCTCTTGTGGTTGGAAAAAGTGTCCCCGCTTCATGGGAATCACTGCCTTATATAGTCCGTCCATAACTGCTATCTCGAGCAGTTATGGAGGACGTGGGTAGTTATGTCAGCCGTTACAGGGATGGGAGACATTAAGTTAGCCGTTTCCACTATCATCCCGCATGTCGGTTAGCATGAACCCCATTTAAGGCTATATTGGGGGCCGCTGTATTGGGCCCCGACTTGGTGGACCTTTGGGCCTTTCATATGACTTCGGGTTGGCCTCTTAGAGAGGTCCGAATCCCAGTCGTTTATGACCCAGTTTAAATTAGGTAAAAGGGCCTATGGAACATGGCCCTATCACATGTTACATCTACAACTGTCGCATTTTTTGGATTTTGTGGATTTGGTGATGTAATCAAGCTTATAATGAAATATTTGACCAGTTAGTTGGTTGTAGGGTAGCTTCAAGCGTACGTATCATATGTACAACCTTAATGAGGTAGTGGTTGCAATTAAAGTGGGAAGGCCATCTCGGATGCAATAATTGGATTATTGTATAGTCCCCCATCTAATAATTTTTATATTTAATTAGTGTTGAATCAATAACATAAATAAAATAATAAAAAATAATATATTTAATTGGCGCATCGTATCCGGGATTTTTGAAAATTGCCGTATCGCCGTATTTGTATTGTATCCGATACAATACCCGTACCGGTATCTATGCAGCATAGCCGACAACATTATCATTCATAGTCTGTGTGGCCTACATAATTAAGTAGATAACATGAATAGTCCGAAGATGTTAATTTGATGAATGCATGTTTGCGACAGATGTTGCTCCGGATGTTAACAAGCTTATAATTAATGAAATATTTGACCAGTTGGTTGTAGGGTAGCTTCAAGCGTACCTATCATATGTACAACCTTAATGAGGTAGTGATTGCAATTAAAGTGGGTAGGCCATCTCGGCTGCTTCCAAGTTTCTTGATAGACAAAAAATTAAAAACTTAAAAAAATATATAAAACTAGCTAAGTGTGCAATTAATAACTAACATATTCATCAATAATAGCTATTCAAAATTTGCAATTTCAGTTACTATTGGATATAAAATAAAAAAATTGTCTTATAGTTTTAACCACAAGCTATATATTTTTATTGATTTACATATGGTGTGTTCTAAAATTAATTCAACTTTTTAATATTTAATAATCAATCTAGGTTAATAAAACGGATGCTCAAAGACTTCTCAATCTAGTTAATTTTTCAAATGTCTCAAAGACTGCTCCATGATATTCAAATTGTAACAAATTTAAGAGTTGAACTAGGGTGTTCTTAAGTTCACCAAGTCTATTTGTGAACTCAACTCTCAAATTTATTGGATTGACTTCAAATAATGAATCCCAACTGTTGAAATTCATCTATCTTACGAGTGAGAATATGCGAAAATTTAAAATTTTCCAATTAATTTTGTATAGAGTTAAGTGTACGTCATAACACATTTCATTGTCACGGGTAGGCGGGTTTAGGTCCGGGTAGCACGGGTCTGGTCCGGGCGGGTATTTTTTTTTTTTCTTTGCTGTTTTTTTTTTCTGTTTCTGTTTTTTTTTTTTTTTTCTGTTTCTAGTTCTGTTTTTTTTTCTGTTTTTGTTTTTTTTGGGGGGAAAAATTTTAATTTCAAAAAAAAAAGTACACGGGTAGGCGGGCACGGGTCTACGGGTAGACGGGCACGGGTTTGTGGGTACGGGTAATACGGGTCCACGGGTCAGTACGGGCGGGTACGGGTTTGAAACGGTACGGGTATCGCGGGTAAATTTTTAAAAAAACCGTACCCGGCCCTTCTCAACCCGTACCCGTTTAACCCGTGAACCCGTGCAAAACCCGTGCACGGGCTTGGCAGGGCGGGCACGGGTCCCGGGCGGGCCGGGTCGGGTCTGACCCGTGGGGGTATTTTCAAAACACTAGCCGACATGCAACCTGAGGTAGCAACAATTGAAGAAAACGACGGAGCAAACTACATGCGATCCGACCAGAATGAAGGAATATGGGCCGAGAGTACTGTTGAAAAGGAGAAAAAAAAAGAAAAAGGAAAAAAAAATGCGGTGTGTAATATTTATTTTTTGTTTAAAATTTAAACTTGTAATATTTCTTTTTTAGAAACAACTTTGTAATAATAAAACATTTGTTGTTCAAATATCAAATATTAGATTCCTCTAGTTCAAATATTAGTTCATTTTTTTAATAATATTAAAAAATTTCTAGTTCAAATATTAGTATTAGTTTTTAAAATATTAGTGAATTCTGAAATAATGAAATAAAAAATAAAATATTAGTATTAGTTTTTAAATATTAGTAGGAATATTAAATATTAAGAATAAAATATTTGTAGTTCAAATATCAAATATTAGATTCCTCTATTTCAAATATTAGTTCATTTTTTTAATAATATTAAAAAAATTCTAGTTCAAATATTAGTATTAGTTTAAAATATTAGTGAATTCTTTAATAATGAAATAAAAAATAAAATATTAGTATTAGTTTTTAAATATTAGTAGGAATATTAAATATTACGAATAAAATATTTGTAGTTCAAATATCAAATATTAGATTTCTCTGGTTCAAATGTTAGTTTATTTTTTATAATAATGGTATAAAATTTCTATTTCAAATATTAGTATTAGTTTTCAAAATATTAGTTAAGATAGTATATATTAAAATAAAATATAAAATATTAGTATTAGTTTTTAATTACTAGTACAAATATTAAATGTCTATAGTTCAAATTTTAATAATAAAAAAAAAACCGGGTATTAGTTAATATTAGTATAAGTTTTAAATATTAGATGTGATATACTATATATTTTAGTTAATTTATTATTAGTTTAAATAATATAAAAAATAAAAAGAAACATAATTTAATATGTTTGAACTTTTTGTACACGGACTTTTAGTTAATAGTCCGTGTAGAAATAGTCATTGTACACGGATTTTACGATAAAACCGTGTATAAAGGTGCAGAGAGCTACACGGACTTTTACTTAATAGTCCGTGTAGAAAGGGGATTTGTACACGGACTTTTAGTTAATAGTATGTGTAGAAATAGTCATTGTACACGGACTTTAAACTAAATGTCCGTGTAAAAAGACTAATTGTACACGGACTTTAAACTAAATGTCCGTGTAGAAAGAGGTGTACAATGTTTTTCAAAAGCTTTCTCTTCCAATTTTTTATCTGAAAACGAGCCGCTTCAAATCCTTCTCTTTCAAAGCCTTCTCTTTCAAAATCCTTTTCACTACTCCGCCTCTATCACCCTCCCTCTTAGCCGCCTCTGTCACCCTCTCCGTCGCCTCTGTCACCACCTTTTCTGCCTTGCTGTGCTCATTGTCGCCGCCTCTATCACCCTGCCTCTGCTGTGCTCATTGTGTTGTGCTCATTGTCGCCGCCTCTGTTGTGCTCATTGTGCTGTGCTCATTGTCGCCGCCTGCTGTTCTCACTACTGATTTGTAAGTTTTTTTTGCTTATTTTGCTGTGTTGTGCTGCCTTTGCTGTGCTATATAGTTCAAAACCTATTAAATTTCTGGTGGATATAGTTAATTGTGCTGGTGCCACTTTACTATCCCTAAGACAAAAAAAAAATCGGCTTGCACCATGTTTAAATTTCTGGTGGATATAGTTCAAAACCTTTTAACTAAATTATGGTGGATATAGTTCAAAACCTATTAACTAAATTTGTTGGTATTAAATTTAAAGGGTCTGTATTTAACAATTTTTAATATTCTATTAGTTATCTATATGATGAAACACTATATAATATTAATATTAATATACATGCCATTGATCTTCTAAAAGTACTCCAAACGGCCAAAATGACCTCTGTTGGTAAATTGATCAGTGCAGATCAATGCGGGGGCCAAAACAGATTTATGACTTGACCAACAGATAGAGGACTCCAAAACACACAAAATAGACCCAAATTTCATATTTTTCTGATTATATTTCAATTTTTTATGATTTTTCAAAGTTCAGCTTTTTAATTCATATTTTCTGCTATTTAAAGGTGCAGAATTTTCATTTTGAGAGGCTGAACTTTGGAAATTTATATAAAATAGAAAAAAAATCAGAAAAATATGAAATTAATGTCCATGTTGTGTGTTTTGAAGTCTTCCATTTAATCGTGGTGTTCATTTTGCATTTTATTTCTCTGTTTCCTCACTATTTTACACATAGGTCCATTACTTTCTTTTAATATTTCTTTGTATAGCAGAACCATGTCGGCTGAGGGTGAGCACATAGATGTGATGGCAGAAGAACATCAGCAAGCTACTACCTCATCAGAAAGAAGGAAAAGAGGTTCGACAATGTGCACAAGCACGTCCGAGAAGAAGCAGTTGGAAATCCGGTTCACGGACGACGGGCGTGCGCAAGGTCCAAACCGAATGGCGTACTCAAATTGGTGTTGCAATTTGGTGAAGCGAAAGGCAAGTATCCTTGTAGAGAGTTGGAATAAGTTTGATAAAGAGGAGAAGAACGACTGGTGGAACATGGTGAAGGTAAAGTACTGAACAACTCTTTACTTTATTTTCATTGTTGTACATGAAATTAAATACAGTGAATTTGGTGTCAATCAGGCTCAGTGGAACATCGAGAGCGATACCCCAAAGGCTAAGACTCTGAGGATCATGAACGAAGGTTGTAAGCAATTCAAGAGCACGCTGAAGACAGATTTCATGGAGATAGGGAGAAATCCGGTAGGGTACTATTCTTGGCTAACACAAGAGGTGTGGGAGGAGTTTCAAGCTTTGAAGTCCACAGAAGAGTTCAAGGTATATAACATTATCCAAAGTAGTTTTTGTTTTTTCTCGATCTTCAATTATTTTTCTAAAACTAATTGATTTTCTTGCACATGTGAAGAAAAAAAGTGCCGAACGCAGGAGGATCGCTGCCATGAACAAGTATCCACACCATTTAGGGTCAAGTGGTTACGAGGGTAAGTCGGCAGAGTGGAGGACAGTACTGGAGCAAAACAAAGATTCCGACTCACCCGTGGTTAGGATCCAAAATCCTAGGGGCCAAGATTGTTTCATGGGTAGATCCGAGTTAACCGCTGACGGGAGGATAGTACTCCCAGAGAAATTGCAACCCGTGGCTCAAGAATGGTAAGAGTCCTTTGTTATAACTTTGTGTCATTCAAATGAAATTATAACTCCGAATGTACATCACTTGGTCTTTTGCTATAACTAATTTTTCTATTAACAGTTGGAGGTGGAGCAGGAGGTCAATTCGGGTGCCCGAACGGTCAAACGACAAAATGATTCCTTGGCCGCAGCGCTCGAGAATCCAGAACACACGGGCCGGGTAAGGGGTGTAGGGGCCTACAGGGGCTGGAAGGAGGTGTTCCGAGTTGAGGGACAAAAACCTCGAAGAAAACCTCGTGCCAAAGTAAATAAAGACGAGATAGTTGCGCAGGTACGCGCGGAGGTCAGCCAAGAGTACGACGCAAAGCTAGCTGAGATGAATCAAGGTTGTTTAATCGGTTTTCATCTCTTGCACAGCAATCCGAGCAACCACCTCCTATTTCGCCGGGAGTTCGGCGAAGTAGCCAAGCATCCGGGACTTGGGCCTTAGATGATTTGGAAAATCTAAAGGTAATCACTACTGTTTTATAGTCTAAAGGTAATTAATACCTATTTGTAACCTTGTTAGACAATATCACACCATTAAAAAGTAACAACTTTTTGATAATTGCAGGACCCCAGAGCATGCGACCTCGTCCTGTGGCAGGGTAGTTCTCCTCTGATCGTTGCCAAGGGCATTGTACTTCCAGGAGCCCCAAGTGTACACCATGCTCAGCTCATGCCCGACTATGCATGCGTGCAGGTTGACTCAGTTGTGGAGGGATGTCGACACCCGAAGGCATGAAGGATATCATCATCCCTGTCCCACCTGGGATGTTTTTACACGAAGGCATGAAGGATATCATCATCCCTGTCCCACCTGGGATGTTTTTACACGAAGGCATGAAGGATATCATCATCCCTGTCCCACCTGGGATGTTTTTACATGAAGGCAGTATTATCAGTATGTCGTTCAAAGACTTCAAGGACATTCTCCACCACTCGTCATCCGATAGATGGCTCGATGTGTCGTTCATCACCATTTTCCTCATGTTAGTGACCCAAAATTATTTTCATTATTGTATACAACTCAAATATATATTCTAATGTAAAATTATGAGTTTTCAGGAAGCTAATCTGAAACTGTAATGAGATGGTACAAAGGAAGAACTTGTGCATATTTCTGGACCCCGAGAGAGTGAGTGCCACGTCCCTGAGATGTTATCCGGATATGGCTTTCGAGTACATGTGTTCAGCGCTGCATCGTGCTATGGAGGAGGAGAAGAAATTCATTATCGTGCCGTACCACCAGAGGTTAATTCTAACCATAGCTTATGTATTGTTCATATTAACAAACACTCGTGTCACTATTATATGCTAAAGTACTTTAATTTTTATCCTCCCACAGCAAACACTGGTGTCTGATAATCATTGTGCCTTACCTAAATACGAGCATAATCGTTGATTCTTGTAAGCCCAAAGGAAATATCCCAGCTAACAAGTGCAAAGATATCTTCTCTTATGTCAATAAGTAAGCAATAATAATTTAATTGGTTTGAATTTTTTTCAATTATATCAAATTATAAAATTGCTATAAACATTCACTCAATTTTGTAAGGGCTTTTGCGAAATATGTTAAAGAGGGAGGATTGCATAACAAGCGCCAGAAAACCAAGTTGAGTTGGAAGTGGTTTTTGGTGAGCACACTATAAATTTATAATTTCATATATTGTCCAAAACAATATTGTCATTCTAACATAGGCCGCTAAATGCAAATTTCAGGGCCCACAACAGTTGGAGAGTTGGGAATGCGCTTATTACACGATGATTTTCATGTTTGACTTTGTCGAAAGAATACAATTCCAATTCCCAAAAGCGGTATGTAATTCATATTAATTGTTCCTATATAATAGCAATTGATATTTGCAACTGTATTTCATCTACCTTTTCTTTTTTGAAAAACTGATAGAAGCTATCAGAGTGTTACAACAAAAGTTTGCAAGCATCAAAATACAACTTTGCATGGAAAGAAAAAAACTACAGAAGCTATCTCAACAAATCATCTACCTTTTCTTGTTACTAACTAATACCAAATTGTAATTGTAGAATGTGCCAAAGGAACCGCATTACACCAAGGAGCAGATCGACGATATCAGGTGTGTGTGGGCAAGGTGGTTTCGAACGGAATTTTGCAATGCTCAACATGGATTTCCATAATTTTGTATAATTTGGTGTATATGAATATTGTATAATTTATTGCATATGGATTTCTGGCTAATCTGAAAAATATGAATTTCTTGCTAATCTGGAAAATATGGATTTCTTGCTAATCTGGAAAATATGGATTTATTGTTATATGAATTTTGAATAGTTCTGTAACAAAACTGGCTAGCAAAACTGGAGGCTAGCCCAAAAACAAAAAATATAAAAAAAAAATGTTCTTTCTACACGGACATTTAACTAAAGTCCGTGTAAAAAAAAAAAGAGCTACACGGACATTTAGTTAAATGTCCGTGTAGAAAGAGGAGAGCTACACGAATATTTAACTAAATGTCCGTGTAGAAAGAGGCAAGCTACACGGTTTTTTAGTTAAAAGTCCGTGTACAAAAAGAATCGTACACGGTTGTTTAGGTAATATCCGTGTAGCTCGGTAACATGGAGAGCAACACATTCTGGGCATTCTACACGGCTGTTTGTGTTGTTATCCGTGTAGAATCGTTGAAATTGCACACGGACAAATGTCCGTGTGTAGTTATTGAACTATTCATACATCCTCGATTTAAACACGGTAGGAAATCCGTGTAGCTCCTCCATTTTTGTCCGTGTATAATCTCTTTTTTTGTAGTAGTACGAAAGAGTCACTGATTAGAAATAAACTTAATTTGGAGACTCGGCCTATCAAAGTGGCTTAATAAATAGTAAAAAAATTCCAAAAAATGTAAAATTTAGTCTCCAAGCACATTTTAATATGGAGATCAACTTGAACGGTTCGGATCGACTATTTAGACTTTGAAAATCCAAAAACGACTTGGTAGCACCGGGGGCTAGGTACTACCACTTTGACCTTAGTCACTCTATATATATATATATATATATATATATATTTGTGTGAGTGTGTTTGTGTGTATATATGCAAAAGGACAATATTGTTGCAGGAAAATGGAAAATGCTCTGCATCGCATAAAATAGTATTTAATTCATTCAAAAATGGGAGATGAGAAATGTTGTTTTTCTGGTTTTAAATAACTAACTATTGTTGAGCAATAGCTAACTATAAGGTTTTTTTAGCTTTTTCGCGATGACTCGATAATTGCTAGTTAAAAGGTAACTATAAGTTTTTTTTAGCCTTTCCGCGATGACTCGATAATAGCAGTGTTGGTACCTACACTGACTGTTTTTTAACAGTCAGTATAGATACCCAACACGGACTATTTTTAAACCGTCAGGATTGGGTACCTAAACTGACTGTTTTTTAACAATCAGTATAGATACCAACACTGACGGTTTATTTAAACTGTCAGTGTTGGGTATGTACACTGACTGTTATTTACCCATCAGTAAAGATATACCTATACTTACTGCGCAATCACTAATGCCTCAATAACAGTCGGTATAGGTGTATTTTAACTATCGGTAACACTACTAGAATTTCCGGTTTTTTCATGCGCAGCCTATGTTATTTCCAAGGGGAGGAAAGGTTGTTGGAAATAAAATCGTTTTTTCTGACACACTTAAAATTCCAACAGCAGTCCCATGGAACTAGTAGCGCATGGAAATCCTTGCTATCGGCCCATGGGAATGTTTCCTATTAGCTCTTGGAAATACTTTTGCATGACCCATGATCCGCCAAACAGACCAAATACCATATTTTATTGATAACCCATGGGAATAGCTCACCCCATGCGCATGGAAATAAGTTAGAAGTAGTGAGACATTATTTCCCTGAGCTACCGTTGGAAATGTTTTGGTGATTATGTTTATATAATTTTATAGTGAAGGCTCATGAAAATACTAGACCACTATGCCCATGGAAAGTTGTGAACCTGGAGACAGAAACATTTTTGTTTATTTGAAATCTCCCTTCAAATGTTGAACAAAACTAAATCACAGCAGCAAGCAGTATTTATTTGAGATATTTAAAATGAAACATTTAATATAAAACATAAATTTTGCTCGTTGGACTAAGCCAATCTATTTAATTTGGGTATGTTTGGTTGGATTGAGAATAGGCAATTTTTGGGGTTAGGCTATTCGGAATAGCATATTCGGTGTTTGGTTGGGTTATAATAGCTAGAATAGTGAATCCAATTTTTTTGTCTTATTAGAATAGGTTATTCCTAAGAATTTTGAGATTTGGCTATTCTAACAAGACAAACAATAGCTATTCTTAATTTGGCTATTATAGCTATTCTTGTTTTACAACCAAACATACCCTAATACAAAACATTTCGACAAATGCAACCAATAAATAAGATCTCCTTTTGAATGACTCTTTTGTAACCTTGTGTTCTCCTGCAATATATGTTTTTAAACATATGAGTGTTAGTAAATGAGTGAAATTAGTAAATATAGAAGCAAATAATTTTGCCTAGCCGTACCAACTAATTAATCTTGATATCTCAACTCCTTAGAATATGGAGGAGGTATTATAAAGCAGCAATAATTCACATGCTACTCCTATGTATACAAAATTTGCCCAACATCATATTTCCCAATTATGTGCAGAACAACTCAATTATAAAAGAGTTGAGTACTAAAAAGTTAAACAACATAATAATCACCCAATATATGTCAACATATGTACTACTTCAGATATGACAAAGCAAGAACTCTATTTTCAATTAGAGTTTGGATGCTCGTAAGACTCAAATAGGTAGAACGGGTGTGTAATAATAAACATGAGATTTTGAAATAAAAAAAATAAGCAGTGATCATATATGCTTAAGTACACTAATTAAGAAGAAGGTCATGTAAATAAAGTTATTTTCCAATAAAGTTATTGTTTTACTATTTTTTACATAGGTACAATATCACTTTTCCAGAATTTCCTCAAAACAATGATTTTGTACCCCGACATTATTATTAATATTCAAAGTTAATTACAAATTAATAATAATGTCCACCTTAGTTGGGTATTTTTTAAAATGCCCAAACCGGCAATTAAATAGCTGGTCCCCATTTTTTTCTCAACCGTCCATTAAATGGTCGGTTGGGACTTTTTTCTTTAAATATATGTTAGATTAACTCTTTCGAGGTAAAATAAGCTAAATTACTAGAAATTACGCTAAATTAAGCTGAAAAGGGTAAATTATGCCATCTTTCATAAATCATAAAAAATAGTAAAAAATTCCAAAAATAGTAAAAATTGGTATTTTACAAGTTCATTAACTAACCAATTTACTGAGCTACTTAGATCGAATAAGAATTCTACCGATCCAAACTAATTCAAACTTTTCATCGGTAGAATTCCTACCGATCTTTCTACTCATAAAAATTTACATGTACTCTTTCTATTTCCGTTTCTTCTTTTTTAATATTTTCAACAAATAAAAAATTCTCCAATATACCAATTTCTTCACAAAATAATAAAAGGCGAAAGAATAACAGGCCTACAAATGGACTTGGGCTGCTGGGCCTTCTGAAACTATCTTCTATTTTTTTAATTTTGAAAGCATTTTCCGGTAGGCTGAAACTTATCAAAACAGAATTTCACACATTTCTCTCCAATATACCAACTTTTTGTTTGTATGTAAAATATATTCTAGTTATTATTGAATGTCTTTAATCTTATCAGCAATTAACAAATATTTTGAGATATACTAATAAGTTGTACTTTAATTCAACTATACTAAATATTAAAAATAAAGCTTCTACATACTAGTATAGCGTTAGAAGGTAATTTCTGAAAGAATATTTAAATTTAAGACAAGTTCCTGTACCAAGTGCAACCGTATTTAAATTGATATACAAATTAAATGGCATTACTAATTTTATACACACTATCGTGCGTGAAGGAGCGTAAACTATTTTCAAATATTGATGGAAAGGTTGTCAATTCTTCATACAGTCGTTCGTGACATCTGTTTTTCAAATAAATGCTTGCTGTACTTATTTACTCCTACTGTGAGAAAACCAATTTGTCAAAACATCCACATTTTTGTCACAATCCAAGTCTCAGGATGACTAAAGTGTGATTATAACATTAATTATATTTTACTTCCACATTAAATTGCTTAACGAAGAAGGACAGAAAAAAACTGTAACGGACTGATACAAATCATAACTGGTACGAAGAGAAAGGCACATGGAGCTGACGATATAATACAAGTCTCCAAATTGAGCAATGAAGGAACCATATTATGTTTTCTTTTGTTTGGCTATGTTTTAATCTTATATATTTTTTTTAAGCTCAATTGTCTTGAGCATTATTTTTCTTTTCAAAACAGTGGATTCAAACTCTCTAACTGCAATTATCAATGGAATATGGGCTTGACCCTTATTTTTCCTGAAAAAAATATTGACCCTTATTTTTCCTGACAAAAATATTTCGCATGCATCAACGTACTGTTCACGTACCTACATCGATGAAAAATAAATAAAAATATAGAAAAGTAGTAAGCAAAGTCAAACTAAAAATCGATAACGCTTAACTATCCACTTCTGTGAATAGATGTTTAATTATAAACTAAAAATCTATAGTTGATAGCCGACTCTTAATAAAAAGATTACCACTTATTCGAATATGTGAATAACCTTCCCTTTATAAAGAGATGTTTTTTTTGTCATTCTTTTCATGAGAATGAGAATTTAAAAATTCAAAATTAAAGATGGGTAGGTATGCAAACTTGATTAATGTATTTATTATTTTTAATTTTTATTTTGTTTATATTTTAGTTAAATTTGTAATGGTTATTTTAATCAGTATTTTTTATGGTAAAAAACGCACACATTAATTGAATTTGACTAATCACTAGTACAACAACGCAAAGCATAGAGGCATATACACATTTGCTCCAAATTTTCATTAAATCCGTGTCCAAATCAAGAAAACACTGTTCCGAAAATTTTCTCCTAAAATTTGGCCAAATTATACATGGTTTTAATTTGGAACCGTGAATAATAACCCATTAGTAATTAACGTTTTTGTACTAGTGTTGTAGGGTAATAACCCGTTAGTAATTAACGTTTTTGCTCCGGCTGTTATACCTACAACTGTCGCATTTTTTGGATTTGCATAGCCGACAACATTCTCATTCATAGTCTGTGTGGCCTAGATAATTAAGTAGATAACATGAATAGTCCGAAGATGTTAATTTGATGAATGCATGTTTGCGAAGTGTATGTTACATCTACAACTGTCGCATTTTTTGGATTTTGTGGATTTGGTGATGTAATCAATTGATGTAATCAAGCTTAAAATTTTCACATGTAGACACATCACTCGTAAGGTAGATGTGTTTCAATAGTTCGAATTCATCAATTGACACTAGTATAGAAAACATAATTATACACAGTTCAAAAAGCTAATGACACACGGTTACACGATCGTGTCAGCAAGCGTCGTGTATGAATAGGAGCGTTTGTTGTACACGGTTTTCAAACTTTGTCTATATAGTACTAACATACATACTTAATAACAATGAACCGTGTCATATGTCTCGAAAAAGCTTGTGGTTTTCTATTTTGGAAACTGTATCAAATTAAGGAGACTAAGGCACAGGCAACCGATTCACGCTCCACTAGTTTGGAGAGGTATGATTATAGCACTCTGCTAGATCATGTATGTGATATGATCGTCTCTAGATCGTCTCTAGATTGCTTGTAATTTTTTGAAATGTACATGATAGCCTAGAGCCTTTTCCTCCTCCTATTATGAACTGTTAATGTGAATTTTTTTTGCATACGTGTATGGTTGCATTTTCTGTACTAGTGCAATAATAACTCCATAAGAGGTTGGAAAGCAACACATACCCTCTAAAAATATCATGCATGCATTATACATGTGTGGATTATTTTTTCCAATAAATGCATGTCTTCATATCATATGTACAACCTTAATGAGGTGGTGGTTGTAAAGTGAACCGCGGTGGACCAGCACCAAAAATTAATTTTTAGTCCTCTGCAGGAATCGCCGTATCCGTAAAATTTTGATATTTAGTAAGTGTTGAATTAATATAATAAATAAAATAATAAAAAATAATATATTGAATTGGCGTATCGTATTCAGGATTTTTAAAAATTGCCGTATCGTCGTATCCGTATCGTATCCGATACAATACCCGTACCCGTATCTATGCAACATAGCCGACAACATGATCATTCATATAGTCTGTGTGGCCTACATAATTAAGTAGATAACATGAATAGTCCGAAGATGTTAATTTGATGAATGCATGTTTGCGACAGATGTTGCTCCGGATGTTAACAAGCTTATAATTAATGAAATATTTGACCAGTTGGTTGTAGGGTAGCTTCAAGCGTACCTATCATATGTACAACCTTAATGAGGTAGTGATTGCAATTAAAGTGGGTAGGCCATCTCGGCTGCTTCCAAGTTTCTTGACGAGATGATAGAGAAAAGATGCCAAATATATTGTCACATACCTCATTAATTTCCTGCTCCAGTCTTGCCTCACATAAATACAAAATGTGTTTGGACATCAAATCTGAAAAAATTACTATTGTTTTACATAAATACAAAATCACGGTTTTTTACAAGATTCTAAACCATCCCAAAATAATAATTTTATAAGAATATGTTTTATCCACGAGGGTAAAAAAATAATATTGTTGTGGATAGACCAACAAAAATGAATATTTCCTAAAGTATTGTTATTACCGACAAAAATACTAACGTTGTTAAGCATTTTTATCATTGCGAATAAAATAGATTCTTGTTGTACCTATCTAAAAAAATAAAAAATAAAACTAGCTACTTGTGCAATTAATAACTAACATATTCATCAATAATAGCTATTCAAAATTTGCAATTTCAGTTACTATAGGATATAAAATATAACAATTGTCTTAAAGTTTTAACCACAAGCTATATATTTTTATTGATTTACATATGGTGTGTTCTAAAATTAATTCAACTTTTTAATATTTAATAATCAATCTAGGTTAATAAAACGGATGCTCCAAGACTTCTTAATCTAGTTAATTTTTCAAATGTCTCAAAGACTGCTCCATGATATTCAAATTGTAACAAATTTAAGAGTTGAACTAGGGTCTTCTTAAGTTTACCAAGTCTATGTGAACTCAACTCTCAAATTTATTGGATTGACTTCAAATAATGAATCCCAAATGTTGAAATTCATCTATCTTACGAGAGAGAATATGCGAAAATTTAAAATTTTCCAATTAATTTTGTATAGAGTTAAGTGGTCATAAAACGTTCAATAAATGAATGCATTAAAATTAATTTACAAATCATCTAGAACTTGCTTGCAAAGTACCAACGAAAAAAGTCCCAAAATATTTCACTAGGTTCTGCTCCCTTGTTCAGTTATCAAGATCGAGTTGCCAATGGCTTAACGCTATACTATTCCACCCTTAGAAGGAGAAAAATTTACATAGGGTGGTCGACCACATGGACAACCCAGCAAAAATCCTAGCTAGGTCGAATAGCCTCACGATCCACATACTCTAGAGAGATATATTAAGAGATTATCAAGAGTAAAAGATAAAAAAGATAAAGTAGCGGCGCCTAAAATCTAAGAGAGAGAAGTAAAAAGAAAAGAGAGTGTGGATAAAGTGTGATTATTACTTTATATTTACATCCACATTAAATTGCTTAGCGAAGTAGGATAGAAAAAAACTATAACGGATTGATACAAATCATTACTGGTACGAAGAGAAAGGCACATGGAGCTGACGACATAATACAAGTCTCCAAATTGAGCAATGAAGGAACCATATATTATGTTTTCTTTTGTTTGGCTATGTTTTAATCTTATATATTTTTTTTAAGCTCAATAGTCTTGAGCATTTTTCTTTTCAAAATAGTGAATACAAACTCTAGAGAGATATATTAAGAGATTATCAAGAGTAAAAGAGAAAAAAGATAAAGTAGCGGCGCCTAAACTCTGGTACGTTTGGATCGTGCAAGGATTAGTGCAAGAATAGCGATTTTTGGGTTAGTGGTTGAGAATAGTGCTAACCCAAGTCGTTTGAGATTAGTGCTAACTTTGGACTATTCCGGCTAGTAAAAATGTCGTTTGGATTGTATATTTGGAATAGCAATGGAGGGAATGAATAAAATGTTGATTAAACTAATCTAATATTGTCACATACAGTTCTTCCATCGACAACAGGCTATGAACATGCAATTCCAAATATATATTGTCACATACAGTAGGATTATAACTGTCGCATTTTTTGGATTTGCATAGCCGACAACATTCTCATTCATAGTCTGTGTGGCCCAGATAATTCAGAGATAACATGAAAAGTCCGAAGATGTTAATTTGATGAATGCATTTTTGCGAATGATGTTGCTCCGGATGTTACATCTACAACTGTCGCATTTTTTGGATTTTGTGCATTTGGTGATGTCAACAAGCTTATAATGAAATACATGACCAGTTAGTTGGTTGAAGGGTAGCTTCAAGCGTACGTATCATATGTACAACCTTAATGAGGTAGTGGTTGCAATTAAAGTGGGAAGGCCATCTCGGCTGCTTCCAAGTTTTTTTCACGAGATGATAGAGAAAAGATGCCAAATATATATTGTCAATGACATGCTGGGAACATGGAATGCCAAATATATATTGTCACATACAGTAGGATTATAATGTCTCATTGATTTCCTGCTCCAATCTTGCCTCACATTTTTCTCTTTTTTAAAGTTCAAATAATTGATTCAAAGGTTCTACATGATCTCCATATTAAAATGTGTGTGGACATCAAATCTGAAAAAATTTACTATTTTTTTACATAAATACAAAATCACGGTTTTTTACAAGATTCTAAACCATCCAAAAATAATAATTTTATAAGAATATGGTTTATCTGCAAGGGTAAAAAAAAAATATTGTTGTGGTAAAAAAATAAAAAATTTGTCTTAAAGTTTTAACCACAAGCTGTATATTTTTATTGATTTACATATGGTGTGTTCTAAAATTAATTCAACTTTTTAATATTTAATAATCAATCTAGGTTAATAAAACGGATGCTCAAAGAGTTCTCAATCTAGTTAATTTTTCAAATGTCTCAAAGATTGCTCCATGATATTCAAATTTTAACAAATTTAAGAGTAGAACTAGGGTGCTCTTAAGTTCACCAAGTCTATTTGTGAACTCAACTCTCAAATTTATTGGATTGACTTCAAATAATGAATCCAAAATGTTGAAATTCATCTATCTTACGAGTGAGAATATGCGAAAATTTAAAATTTTCCAATTAATTTTGTATAGAGTTAAGTGGTAAAAAAAAGTTCGAAAAATGAATGCATTATAATTAATTTACAAATCATCTAATTTTGACCGCTTGACTTTATACGACATTAATTAGAAAGTTTAAAATTTTCCAATGTACACACATCACTCGTAAGATAGATGTGTTTCAATAGTTTGAATTCGTCATTTGACACAAGTATAGAAAACGTAATTATACACAGTTACACGATCATGTCAACGAGCGTTGTGTATGAATAGGAGGGTTTGTTGTACATGGTTTCCAAAATTTGTCGATATAGTACTAACATACACGGTTAATAAAAATGAACCGTGTCATGTCTCCAGAAAGCTTGCGGTTTTCTATTTTGGAAACTGTATCAAAAGAGACTAAGGTGTAGGCAACCGATTCACGCTCCACTAGTTTGGAGAAGTATGATTATAACACTCTGCTAGATCATGTGTGTGACATGATCCATAAACTGCGTGTGATTAATTTTTTGTAAACGGTAAGATTGTCTCTAGATCGCTAGTAATTTTTCGAAATGTACATGATAGCCTAGAGCCTTTTCCTCCTCCTATTATGAGCTGTTAATGTGAATTTTTGTTGCATACGTGTATGGTATGCCGTGTATGGTTGCATTTTCTGTATTAGTGCAATAATAACTCCATAAGATGTGGGAAAGCGACACACACCATCTAAAAATATCATGCATGCATTATACATGTGTGGATTATTTTTTCCAATAGGGGCAACGCATTTGTAGGAGCTAGCTGTCGGTAGCTGGGGGCATTTATGGTTTGAAGACTGCCAGAAATATAATTATATATACCTGTTGGTACTCGAATGAACATGACACTTTGTCTGGCAAAATTATTTATTTTAAGTTCTAACTTATTGTTGTGCTACCTTATGAGTGTCTTGCATGTATAAATGGCTTATCTAGTTAACTTAAATCCGAAACAATTGAAAAATGATTTTAAATTTAATTTATACAAGAATTATGTGTTCAAGTTGGATTATTTTTTTTAATTTAATAAATTACCCGATTTAATTTCCATCAAGATAATGTACTCATTTCTCATGATCTCACTTTCTAAAAGTTTTTCCTTAGTTTACATTCACTTTACCTTCTTTTAATCAACCAAATCAACCAAAGCAAAAACCCGCAAAAAACTTGTCAAAATTTCGCCCACGAAAAGCGTCATATTTATCCTAAATATTTCAACACAAGTTCACCTAAGCCGCTAGAAAAATTGACCTGTTTGTTGTCCAAAAGTTGCAACTTCCTAGTTAATAACAAATTATATGAACAGAGACGAACACTACATAAATATTGCCGCATGAATAAATCTAGCAAAAAAAGACAGCTTGACATGTGGTTGGGCCATTGTCAGGCTCGACATAAAAATATAAAACAAGAACAAGATTAGGTACTTGTCTTGGCATTTCTATTTAGGACTTACATATAGTGGGCTGATGTACAATCCTAACCCACTCTTTGAATGCTACATCTCAGTAGTGAACAAATGTAAGCAAATTTAGCCTTTAATTAAGAAGAATTCGGCAACATTTTCTCTATGCTCCCCAAGTACACGTAAGATCCACTTCCGACTGTTTAGAAATGTAAGCAATACGTTCTCTCCGTCTTAATTATAGAAAATATATGTTCTGACGTCTCTCTACCACGTATGCGGCCTGTCACCCCGTATGCGGCATAGATTGTCTCACAGCTACCCTGCATGCGGCACTGTCACTACCCCGTAGGGCATGCTGGGTTTCTGTGTACGTGATTTGAAAGATTTTCTGATCTTCCAATCGGCTTTTGGGCTATCAATTCAAAGTAATACAGGTATGTAATTATCTTTCTCACACAAACACAATTGATCATATCTTATTCTACCCGTCAATTATATTTTCCAAAGACCCTACCTAAACTAGGTATTTCCTAATACAATTAAAATTACCAATTTATGCTATCCTGCCAAGGGAGTCCACTAGGTTCTAACTCTAGTCTTTGAACGCTGCCAGGCCTCGTTAGCTGAATTGTTACATAGACTTACATGCATTTCCCACTGACAACAGGAATGCAATGAAATCATACACCTCTTGGTATGTGAAGGGTCACTAGCATATAGTAGACAGAACTATGTATGCGGTGATTTAACAAAAATGGTTCAAACAATAAAAGTAAACTCAAATCAACATACACAAAACATAAACATATATTAAAACATAATTAAGAATTCGATTACAACCCTCACCCTAGAGATGACGCCTCTGAAGATTAAAAATAAATATAACATAAATTACAACACAATTGAAGATGGATGCACTTCTGTCTCCTTAGATGACGCCTTCTTCTCCTGCTTGGCTTCCGATGGCTACTCCTCTCTCTCTAAGTAACTATCTAACCTAACCTAGCATGAGGATACTAATCTCTATTCTATGGACTTAACACAATTAAACATGCACACTAAAATCAATTACAAGAGGGGCTTTTATAGCCTTTCTAAATGAGAGGGGAGTAATAGAGGTAGTGGAGAAGGTGGGAACTTGGAATACACTTCAAGTTTTCTTAGATAAAGCCAAAAATAGCTAAGATAACATGGCTCTGAAGCAATCGCGTCCATTTGGGAGAATTCTACCGAAATTAGCATGAACGGTGGAGATCTGATCAGAATCAGAACAGTCCACGGATTGGGTCCACGGATCGGGCACCATAAATCTGTGTCGCATGCGGCATAGGGGACCCCGCACGACTCCCTGACTTAGTGGATTTTGTAATGATTTCACTATTATGCACCTCGTGTGAGGTGTTGCATGCTCCATGGGATGCCCTATTTTGGTGCTATATGCAAAAATCACCTATATTTGACACTTTTGCTCTGTTTTTGGACTAAATACGCAACTTTCTCCAAAACCTGCCTAAATAGCCTAAAACCATGTTTGCAGTAAATAAATTGGGAAAATGGCTACTTTGCATGCATTCGCTTTTGGCCATTTTCCGTAAGCAAAGATAGTGATTTTCGCTATATGTTTTGGCCTGATCAATGAGATGAAACCATTAAAAGAGCAGTCCCAAAACGGGGACTATTCAAAATTAATCCCTAACGGATTAATATTGAACGGGCATTGACCTAAAAGGCAACCTAATTCATGATGTTCAGGACAATATGTATCACAATACAATACAAAACAATACAATAATTCGGTCAAACTATTAAAATAACACAAAATTAAATGACACAAAATTAACACAATAATAGAAAAATAAATAATAAATACATCACACACAAAAATTAAACTTGAACGAGTACGTAATGTGAAGGGATGGCACCTTAAATCCAAATGATTGACAAATTAATGAATCATGCTGATCGTATAGCGCCTTAAATTCGCGCACAGACAAGCGCCTGCAGATCGTATAGCACCTTAAATTGGCAGCCTCCCATTGTTGGTTGGACTTCCAAGTGGGTTGGCGGCATTCCAATGTTGGTTGGACTTCTCATTGGAATGGCAAGATAAATGGACTAACAGAAAACTTTAAAGAAAATGAAAGTGTTTATGATTGTAGGATTACATGGCATTAGAAACGCATGAGCATTTATTATTTATTTCATTTTCATGCTTTTGAGAATTAAGTTAATTTTACAAAATCCGAGATTGGAACTGAATCCCGCACAGAGAGAATGTTTGAATCTCTCACCCGTTCCACTGTTATGTGGGTTCCAGGTAATGAGGAAGAGGCGCCAAAACAAGGTCGTGAGTAAAAGGAAGCCGAATGATCCATGTTTATGAATAAATGCCACTTATGTATATTTTGTTTTGTTTATTTAATTTCCACTAAAATTGGTACACTTGAACATGCTTGGTTGTTACCGTATTCCTAACCATGTCTGTCGTGACCACTGTTGAACCACTTTGATAATTGTTGTAAGACTATTGTTTGTTATATTTAATTTGGCATTTGTGGATGTTATTGATAATGTATGTGACGTGTATACGCCTTACGTATAAATACGTGGCGGGTTGTGTCGAAGTGTGACATTAATCTTCCTTTCTATTCCATTCCATTCCTTTTTATTCTTCACCTCCCCTCCCTTTCTCTACTCTCCTTCTCCAAACAAGGTGCAGAGAGACTGTGTATTCCACCTCTTAAAATTTGTGACTTGTATCTGTGTTCCTATAAATTTTCTGTCGTTAGAACTATATGAAGCACAACAGATATAATAAGGGTATTAAAAAAAGAGGAGGGTTCAAATGCACTATAATTTTGTGCTCCAATATGCTCCACATCATTATCTTTGTTTTCAAAGTCCGAATAGTTGATCCGAACCGCTCAACATGATCTTCATAATAAAATATGCTTGGAGACCAAATTTTATATTTTTTAGAATTGTTTTACTATGTTTTACGTAGGTACAATATCACTTTTTCGGATGGTCTAGAATTTCCACAAAACAATGATTTTGTACCCCGACATTTTTATTAATATCAAAAGTTTATTAGAAATGAATAATAATGACCACCATAGTTGGGTAAATTTCAAAATGCCCAAACCAGTCAATAAATGGTCGGTTGGGACTTTTTTTTAAAAAATATTTGTTAGATTAATTCTTTTGAGCTAAAATAAGCTAAATTACTGGAAATCACGCTAAATTAAGCTAAAAAAAAGGTAAATTACGCCATCTTTCATAAATCATAAAAAATAGTAAAAAAATTCCAAAAATAGTAAAAATTGGTATTCTACAAGTTCATTAAATAACCAATTTACTGAGCTACTTAGATCGAATAAGAATTCTACTGATCCAAACTAATTCAAACTTTTGATCGGTAGAATTCCTACCGATGCTTCTACTCATGAAAATTTACAAGTACTCTTTCTGTTTCGGTTTCTTCTTTTATAATATTTTATACAAATAAAAAATTCTCCCATGTACCAATTTCTTCATAAAATAATCCAAGTCTCAGGACGACTAAAGTGTGGTTATAACATTATATTTTACATCCACATTAAATTGCTTAACGAAGTAGGACAGAAAAAAACTGTAATGGACTGATACAAATCATTACTTGTATGAAGAGAAAGGCACATGGAGCTGACGATATAATACAAGTCTCAATTGTGTATGTGTTAATCTTTTGTAATGACACATATAATGACACAAATTGAGCAATGAAGGAACCATATTCTTTTTTCTTTTGTTTGGCTATGTGTTAATCTTATATATATATTTTTTAAAGCTCAATTGTCTTGAGCATTTTTCTTTTCAAAATAGTTGATACAAACTCTCTAACCGCAATTATCAATGGAATATGGGCTTGACCCTTATTTTTCCTAAAAAATATATTTTGCATGCATCAACGTACTGTTCACGTACCTACAATGATGAAAAATAAATAAAAATATAGAAAAGAAGTCAGCAAAATCAAACTAAAAATCAATAAAGCTTAACTATCCACTTCTGTGAAAAGATGTTTATAAACTAAAAATCTATAGTTGATAGCCGACTCTTAATAAAAAAATTACCACTTATTCGAATATGCGAATAACCTTCTCTTTATAATGAAACAGATGTTTTTTTTTTCATTCTTTTCATGAGAATGAGAATTCAAAAATTGAAAATTTTAGATGCGTAGCTATGCAAACTTGGTTGATGTATTTATTATTTTTCATTTTTACTTTGTTTATATTTTAGTTAATGTAGCTATGCAAACTTGGTTCGTTTGACCACGCACATTAATTGAATTTGACTAATCAGTAGTACAAAATCACAAAGCATAGAAGGATATTGTAGACGTTTCCTCGAAATTTTCATTATATCCGTGTTCAAATTAAGAAAACACTGTTTCAAAAATTTGCTCCGAATATTTGGCCAAATTATAATCTGTTTTAATTTGGAACCGTGAATAATAACCCGTTAGTAATTAACGTTTTTGTACTAGTGTTGTAGGGTAACTTCAAGCGTACATATGTCTTCATATCATGTGTACAACTTTAATGAGGTGGTGGTTATAAAGTGAACCGTGGTGGACCAGCGCCAAAAATCAATGTTTAGTCCGCTGCAGGAATCGAACCCATTCCCTTTGGGTTAACAATGTACATACCCCTTTTACCACTGCACCAACTCATATTTGTTATTAGAATATAATAGCTATGATATTTAATGTATAATTGGATTATTGTATAGTCCCCCTTCTAATAATTTTGATATTTACTAAGTGTTGAATTAATAACATAAATAAAATAATAAAAAATAATATATTTAATTGGCGTATTGTATCCGGAATTTTTGAAAATTACCGTATCACCGTATCCGTATCGTATCCGATACAATACCCGTACCCGTATCTATGTAACATTGCCGACAACATTCTCATTCATAGTCTGTGTGGCCTAGATAATTAATTAGATAACATGAATAGTCCGAAGATGTTATTTGATGAATGCATGTTTGCGAAAGATGATGCTCCGGATGTTACATCTACAACTGTCGCATTTTTTGGATTTGGTGATGTCAACAAGCTTATAATGAAATATTTGACCAGTTAGTTGGTTGTTGGGTAGGCCATCTCGGCTGCTTCCAAGTTTTTTTCACGAGATGATAGAGAAAAGATGCCAAATATATATTGTCAAATACAGTTCTGCTGTCGATGACAGACTAGGAACATGCAATGCCAAATATATATTGTCACATACAGTAGGATTATAATGCCAAATACAGTAGGATTATAATGCCAAATATACTGGGGTATGCATCCAAATCATGTCTCAACAAAGATCGGTACATAGGGTGGTCGACCACATGGACAACCCAGCAAAAATCCACGAACTCTAGAGAGATATATTAAGAAATTATCAAGAGTAAAAGAGCAAAAAGATAAAGTAGCGGCGCCTAAACTCGGGTACGTTTGGATCGTGCAAGGGTTAGTGCAAGAATAGCGATTTTTGGGTTAGAGTTTGAGAATAGTGCTAACCCGAGTTGTTTGAGATTAGTGCAAACCTTGGACTATTCCGGTTAGTAAAAATGTCATTTGGATTGTATATTTGAAATAGCGATGGAGGGAATGAATAAAATATTGATTAAACTAATCTAATATTGTCACATACAGTTCTTCCATCGACAACAGGCTAGGAACATGCAATGCCAAATATATATTGTCACATACAGTAGGATTATAATGTCTCATTGATTTCCTGCTCCAATCTTGCCTCACATTTTTCTCTTTTTCCAATTATTTTTGTATAGTGTTAAGTGGTCATAAAACGTTCAAAAAATGAATGCATTAAAATTAATTTACAAATCATCTAATTTTGACCGCTTGACTTTATACTACATTAATTAGAAAGTTTAAAATTTTCACATGTACACACATCACTCGTAAGGTAGATGTGTTTCAATAGTTCGAATTCTTCATTTGACACTAGTATAGAAAACGTGATTATACACGGTCCAAAAAGCTAATGACACATGGTTACACGATCGTGTCAACGTTTGTCGTGTATAAATAGGAGGGTTTGTTGTACATGGTTTCCAAACATTGTCTATATAGTACTAACATACACGGTTAATAAAAATGAACCATGTCATGTCTCCAAAAAAAAGGCGTTGAATAAGGTGATTTATACACGGTCAAAGTAACCATGTATAATAAGAAGTATCATATACTTGGTTTCTAGGAGGCATCCATATTTGATTTTTGTAACCATACCCGGTTTGTTGTTTTTAAATATGTATGTTTTAATTTTTTTTAACTATTTCTAATTGGCTAGCACCCATATTTGCTAGCTAGGGCTGCACAAAAAATTCGTAGTTCGTAATTCGATTCGAGTTTGACTCGAAAAAGTTCGTAAAAAGTTCGATTCGAAATTGAGTTCGTTCGAAATTAATTCAAACCAAACTTAGTTCGAAATTAATTCAAACCAAACTCAAACGCAAACCAAATTTAGTTCAAAATTAACTCAAACGTGAACCGTTAATTTCTGCTGATAACTTATGTTCACTGATGAAAATATAAGTCGTCCAGTTCATAATTGCTTTCAATTCTGACTTCTAAAAAATGTTTTTTGAAACAGAAAGCCCGGTCCAATTACAAGCTCAAATAAAAAAAATTCAATAACAAGGCCCAAAATAGAAAAATTAAACAAAACTAGCCATAACCCATAATCGTTCTACCCAAGTCCCTAGCCGACTTTCCCTCTCTGTTGGTTGCGAACTTGCGATACCAAAGTCCAAACCCTAGAGTTTCCCTCTGTTGGCTACTTGGCTGCGATACCAAACCCTAGACTCTTAGAGGTTGCGATACCTTAGAAATAAGGTCGGACCAAGTGAAAGACCACCCTCGTAGAGAAAGACTCGAACTGTCTATTCTAATTTGAAACGAGGACCGGCCGTGAGGCGAGGTGAGGCGACCCTCGTTGATCTCTTTTGAATTGTTAGGTAGGTATGGGCTGATAAAGATATCCGGTTCATGTTGATACCAGAAATTTTGCTTTTTATGGTAGGATTCGGAGTTTTTTGGATAATCCAGGCTAATGATGCAAAAATAGTGTGGGATGTTGAAAACCTTGCTACTGCATCTATAAAGTAATTTGTAGATGTTCAGTAGCTAGTTTAATGAAGCGAAATATATGGCTGAAGCTTTGGATACCTGTGAGGGTTTTTTAGAAGGGTTTTTCAGTAGCTAGAGCCTAGTTGTAATGAACTTTAATGTTTTATTTAGGATAATATTTGGGTTTGTAATAATTCTAAGACTTTGATGATTGTTCTGTACTTCTATTGATATTTAAATTGTACTTTGAATACTTTGGAGTGCTTGAGTTTTTTATTAAATTGTACTTCTATTGATATTTGAGTTTTATTTAAATTGTACTTTGAATACTTGAGTTTTTATTGAAGTGTTGTAATTTCACACTATGGCCCAGTCATAAGTCATAACTCGTAAGTCGTAACAAAGTTCGTAAAGGTTCGAAATTGAATTTGTAAAAAATTCGGTTCGAAATGGAGTTCGTTCGAAATTGAGTTCGTTCGAAATTAATTCAAACCAAACCTAGTTCGAAATTAATTCAAACCAAACTCAAACTGGAAGTAAGTTCGATTCGGTTCGGTTCGTATGCAGCCCTATTGCTAGCCATCAAACATACAATTAATATTACGCATCCATAATTCAATAAATATTCAACATCACAACATACAAAAATCTATCATATTCATTCAACATTGGACAAACAAAAAACAATATTTCAAATTCAACATGCATATTCAATTATACACCCAATTCAACCAATATTCAACATAATCAAGTCATATATGTATAATATAAAGAAGGTTTTATGTAACAACAAACATTTTATCCAAAAAAAGTTAACAACTAGCAAAACACATGCATTTAAACTTAGTATAACTGTATAATGTAAGGGCCCAAAAGATGAGGCCTATTGTAAGACCATTCTACAACTTCCCAATCCAACTCCTTATAACTAGATTTGTTGAGCTTTTGCGTGTTCTCTATAACCCAATTAAAACTATTGAACAATTGTACTCGATAGTTCCTAAAATTACGCACTTCACTTGTACGGAGCGTAAGTTTTTTTTTACCCAAATCCTTAACATGGAAAAAGATTGCCAGTACATGATCTCAACCATCTCGAGATTTCTTTTTGGAGATGCTGCAACCAGCGTGAAAATCACTAGCCGTCAACCTTGTCTTCAATTCTCTCCCATCATGTTATTCTGGATTTATCCTGAATTACCACATGCATGGGATGGAGAAGAGTCTGGATGAGCTGCATGACATGCTCAAGACTGCTGAGTTAGACATAAAGAAGGGTAACAATCGTGGTTCTCATATTCTGGCCATCCACACTCGTGGGAAGAAAATCGGTAAACGCAAGAGACGAGGTTTTGGAAAGGGTAATACCAAAGGCAAATCTAAACTGAAGGGAAAGCAAAGGCACCAGCAATGGCTGGAGGATCTTCCAAGAAGAAAGATCTCTCAAATGTTAAATGATATTATTGTAATAGTAGGGGACATTTTAAGAGAAGTTGCCGCAAGTACCTGGCAGATCTAAAGGCGGGCGCTTCGCCTTCAGGTATTTTTGTTATTGAGTTATACCTGGCTTCTATCTCTGATTAGGTATTAGATACCGGATCATGTGCTCACATTTGTTCAAATGTGCAGGCACTATAGAATAAAAGAAGGCTGGAGAAAGGCGAGCTGATACTCACCGTTGGCAATGGAGCAAATGTTTAAGCCATTGTTGAAGGACGTGTTGAGTTAGCTATGCCTAGTGGTTTATTATTGGAACTATTGGAAGTCGTTTATGGCAAAAGGCCTCTTTCTCCAAGAAAGGAGAAAGGGCAAGTGTTCAGTTGGGTATCATGCATAGTGATGTATGTGGACCTATGAATATTTGTGCACAGGGTGGATATCCATACTTCATTACATTTACTGATGATTTCAGTAGATATGGTTATGTTTATCTGATGAGACATAAATATGAATCCTTTGAAAGTTTAAAGAGTACAAGAGTAAAGTAGAGAACCAGCTCAATAAAAGGATTAATGTCTTGAGATTCGACAGAGGTGGAGTACCATAGTCATGAGTTTGGCGACTATCACAAAGAGTGTGGAATTGTTTCACAACTCAATCTTCCTGGTACACCACAGTGGAATGGTGTATCAGAAAGGAGGAACCAAACCTTGTTGGACATGAGGTCAATGATGAGGCGAGCTACATTGCTGATTTCCTTTTGGGGATTTTCTCTTGAAATAGCTGCGTTTATGCTTAACCGAGTTCCATCGAAGTCGGTTGATAAGACCCCATACGAGCTATGGCATGGAAAGGTTCCATCTATGTCTTTCATGAAAATTTGAGGTTGCGAAGCTTACGTGAAACGTCATGAGATGACTAAAGGGTACTACTTTTAGGTTGCGAAGATCTGCCGCCGCCTCTCCTCCTTCAAGGAGCTTGATCTTCTCTCCTTCTCCTCTTGAGATTGATCTAAATTTTAGATCTAGATTTTTATCTCTTCGTTGATCTCCTTTCTAAGTTGAGATTCGAATTTGTGAGAAGATTTAGAGATCGTTTTGATTAGCTCAGCGGAGATCTATTCGAAATGTTTGAAGTAGTGAGCTAGCCTTTGGATTCGCAAGGGTGAGAAGATTCGAACAACTAGTATTAATCTCCTCTCATTCTAGATCAACACCTTGGTGTGCGAAGCTTGCGGTTTCCTGTTTTGGAAACTGTATCAAAGGAGACTAAGGCGCAGGCAACCGATTCACGCTCCACTAATTTGGAGAGGTATGACTATAACACCCCGTTGGATCATGTGTGTGACATGATCCATAAACTACATGTGATTAATTGCTTGTAAACGGTAAGATCGTCTCTAGATCGCTAGTAATTTTTTGAAATGTACATGATAGCCTAGAGCCTTTTCCTCCTATTATGAACTCTTAATGTGAATTTTTTTTGCATACGTGTATGGTATGCTGTGTATGGTTGCATTTTCCATACTAGTGCAATAATAACTCCGTGGGAAAGCGACACATACTGTCTACAAATATCATGCATGCATTATACATGTGTGGATTATTTTTTATATATTTTATTTTTTCCAATAGGGGCAACGCATTTGTAGGAGCTAGCAGTCGGCAACTGGGGACTGTAATTATATATACCTGTTGGTACTCGAACGAACATGACACTTTGTCTAGCAAAATTATTCATTTTAAATTCTAACTTATTGTTGTGCTACCTTATGAGTGTCTTGCATGTATAAATGGCGTATCTAGTTAACTTAAATCCGAAACAATTGAAAAATGTCTAGGTTATTTCTGTACAACTTCTATCGACATCTAATGATAAATTATGATTTTAAATTTAATTTATACATGAATTATGTGTTCAAGTAGGATTATTTTTTTTAAATTTAATTTCCATGAAGATAATGTACTCATTTCTCATGATCTCACTTTCTAAAAGTTTTCCCTTAATTTACATTCACTTTACCTTCTTCTAATCAACCAAATCAAACAAAGCAAAAACCCGCAAAAAACATGTCAAAATTTCGCCCACAAAAACCGTCATATTTATCCTAAATATTTCAACACAAGTTCACCTAAGCCGCCAGAAAAATTCACCTTGTTTGTTGTCCAAAATTTGCAACTTCCTAGTTAATAACAAATTATATGAACAGAGACGAACACTACATAAATATTGCCGCATGAATAAATCTAGCAAAAAAGGAAAGCTTGACGTTTGGTTGGGCCATTGTTAGGCTGGATCCAAGAATTTCGTGAGGGAAAAAAAATAGTAAATTGGGTTCAAATCCATTAACGAATTGGGTACTACATAAAAAACCAATGATTTAACTTATAATTTCCAATGTTCGGACTTCTAATTTCCAATGTTTTAACTTGTAATTTTAATTATCAATCCGAATTTGAAGAACTTATTATAATTTTAACTCTAAATTTAACCCAAATTACAGATCAAAATTGCAGTGAGGTGAAAAAAATTCAAAGAAGGAACAAAGTTGTTCCGGACACATAGATCTCCATCAATTTTGAAAATCCATGGGGAACAGTTACTCCCCTGGACTCCACCTGGGTCAGCCTCAGGCTGCTGTTGCTGGTGCGCTAATGTGTACAGACAATAACAAGATTAACATTTCTGAGCCACTAGATTTCATAAAACGAAGAGATGAAAGGGATGTTCATAAAATGAAGAGATGAAAGCAATGTGCAACAGCAAAATTAGAACCAACACCAAATTGTCCAACAGCAAAAACCAGATAAGATTAACTGCTTTAAACTACAGACAACAATAACTATTTTTACCACCAAAATACCAGCACCAAATTCTCCCACCGCTAAGTACTAGTATCAATAACTTATAATCCACCAGATAATTGTTTTTTCTAACCACCAAAATGTACAAAAGGGTACAACTGATTCCAAGAATAACTTACACTATCTGATATAGATGTCATGTAGGTCCCCTTCGCTATACGGGTTTCTGGACATACAACTCTGTATGAATATATCAAAACATTTTAATAACTTATATAAGAAGTTAATTTGAAAGAATGATAGAACAATTGATTGACATACCTTTGGAAAAAAAAACGTGCATGGAGTTTGATGAACATCTCCGTGTTTATATCATTAAATAAAGTCCTCACTCCCAGATATGAGCTTGTTTGGGGCACTGATCAAATGTGTATTTTTTTAAAACAAAATACAATTAGTAGTGCAATTGGAACTTGAAATAAGTTACAATAAAAGACTCAAATAAAATATTTTCATACTAAAAACCTTTTGAATTGCACGGGTGGTTTCCCCAGCCTTCACCGTCCTCCCTTCTGTATGTATCACCGATAAGCCCTATAATTAATCAAGTTTAGTATGGTACCTGAAACTGGTTGGTCAGATTACTATTTTGTGTTTTAATTTATATGTATTTTTATTCTTAATGTATGTGAAGAACAATTAAGAATGGATCCAAACGGCCATGGGGAGGAGCCTCCTGAAGTTGAATTAGACTATGGTATAACCTTACTTGTAATGTTTCATTTTAGTACCTTGAGTTTATCATTCATAATTGTCAATTACTTAATATACCCTTCAATATTACATCAGTGCACATGCACTTACATATTTAGTTATTTACATAAATGCGCACATCAGATGAGGAGTCTGGACTTAGGGAGGACCCTCTGGTAGATGATAGCTTCTATTTTTTATGTTGAACTTGTCTTGCATAGACTGGGAAATCATTTATGGTGCAAAATAGCATAGCCTGTAATGTGAATCTCTCCTTCCTACATGCATCGAAAACCTCCACTCTGTTGACCCACAACTTATATATAGGTTCCCGATCAATGGAGCAAGGTAAACATCTATGTCATTTTCGGGTTGCTTTGGTCCTGGAATTTACTATGCTTACTGCTCTTATTATATGACATCCGATGGTAAGGAGGGATGATAAATGTGTTTTTTTTGTAGCAGTGGATATTACTAAATTAGCTTCTCTATTCTTTTCGTTTTATTGTTTGGCACATATGCTCAGGTGGATGCACATATGTGATATGAACTTGATTAAATCAATTGAATTAAATAAATGAATTGAGTAAACCTCGACATCTGTCTTTGAGTTTAACTAGTTAAATGAATTAAATGCAAATGGGCAGTCGCTGCATGTGATCAGCCCCCTCACAAAATGAATACACCTCACTACTTCAGATCTGCCCAAATTTTAATTCATATCCCCCCCTCACAAAAAAAGAAAAGAAATTTCAAACATGCCCTTAGCTTGCCCAAGTTCGAGTGTACTATGTTTTGTTTGTCGCTTGCATGTTTTTAGTGTTTATTTTATATATTAGTTAATTTGAATGCTCATTTAGTATACCAAAACATAACCCTAAATCTTATAACAATACAATATAAAAAACATAACACTAAGGAAGGAACATCGTTCAACATTAGGATAACATTATGGTCACTTGTGTTTTCTTTTTAAATTCCTGTCTAAACATGTAACAAAAAATATATATAACAAAATAGTCAATATGTTATGTAAAATAATATAACAAAAAAAAAAAAACGTCAAAATGCAAAAAATCTCAGAAAATGCCAACTGTCGTTGGCATTGCCAGCAGTAGACTTCACATAATTATTGTTGACAATGTTAGCGGTAGTTTACAAAATTTACCAATGACAATGGTACGGACATTTTTCGATGTTTTTTTTAAAACAGAGGGCAGGTTTGAAATTTCATTTAATTTCGGTGAAATCTGCCTTGATGGAGTTGACACAATTCATTGAAGTTAACCTTAAATTATGGTTAAATGGAAAAGTAAAAAATCATGTAATAATGACACATCTAAAGCTAATTCTTTTCGCAATACCCGAAAGTATTATATGCCTATATGCAGTTTCAATTGACCTTGCAGTGCGTGAAAATATAAATTTTAATAGGGTCTAATATGAAAAAGTTAAACATCCCATTGTGTATATATATACCTGCTAGGTGGTGCCTCTAGCTTAAAGGCAATCCATAGAAACAAAGCCCAAGATAAGCATTCTACCCTACTGTAGTGCATCAATCCAACCGACATAGATAATATGGTAAGAACAAATATTATTCTTTCTAGACATATAGGGTCCGTTTGGGTGCCAAAAAATAGGAGGGTTAGTTGGATAAGCGACTGTTTCAAATTCGGATAAGCGACTATTTCACGTTTGAGTTAAAAAGTAGATATTCTCAATACATCGGTTACCTCGGGTTAGTGTGCTATTTCGCTATAACAATATTATGTTGGGTTAGCAACTATTTCAAATTTGAGTTAGCAAGCTATTCTCACTAACATCACTCTTAATTCAAACATACCCACATAGAAGACAAAACTTCTGTGTATGTGTGTCTATATATATATTGAGAGAGAGAGAGAGAGTCCGGCTAATATGTTTTTGCAAGCACTTCGGTTGAAATGCTTACGGATCAAATTTCAAAATTTTAAATCTAAATAGTCGAATTAAGTAGCTCAGTAAATTGGTTATATATTAAACTTGTAGTATACTAATTTTTTACTATTTTTAGAATTTTTTTACTATTTTTTATGATTTTTAGAAGATGGTTATTTTTTGACATACCAACAATGCATCAATATGTGCACAAATCTTCATTTTTTGACCGCTTGACTTGATACTAAATGAATTCAAAAATTAAAAAAAAATGTATGTAAATGATGCTCTCCAGAAAGAGAACACCGAACTAATATACTGCATGTATTTGTGTTCTCCGTATGCAGGGATCAGCTATTATAATAAAAGCGTTGGGTCAGTTAGAGAAAGATATGACTGGGACTGGTGTGACAGGGCCCTCCAGGACTGGCGGAGCGTCGACCGGCGGTGCAGGGACCGGCGGAGCCGCGACCGGCGGTGCTGGGACCGGGGGTGCCGCGACCGGTGGCGCCGGGACTGGCGGAGCGTCGACCGGCGGCGCCGGGACTGGTGGACCCTCAACCGGCGGTGGAATCGGCGGCGACGGGACCGGAGGAGAGGCGACCAGCGGGGACGGGCCCGGCGGAGACGCGACCAGCGGCGACGGGCCCGGCGGAGAGGCAACCAGCGGTGACGGGCCTGGCGGAGAGGCGACCAGCGGCACCGGGCCCGGCAGAGTGGCAACCGGCGACGCCGGGCCCGGCGGAGAAGCGGCGACCGGCGAAGTGGCGACTGTTAGTAATGTAGCCGAAAGAGTCACTGATTGGAAATAAACATAATTTGGAGGCTCGGCTTATGAAATAAAACATTATATATATATATATATATATATATATGAGTGTGTATATATGCACACATATATTATAGCAGACGACTGTATGTATGTTGTTATTTCTATGTTTGTAATTCACGCTGAAATAGTATATACATATATGTAAATAAAGGACTATATTATTGTCAGAAATGGAAAATGCAAAATGTTCTGGATCGCATGAAATAGTATTTAATTAATTCAGAAATTGGAGGTAGGAAATGCCGCTTTTCTTATCATGGTTTTAAATAACTGACTATTGTTGCGTAATAGCTAACTATAAGGTTTTTTTAGCTTTTTCGTGATGACTCGATAATTGCTAGTTAAAAGCTAATATAAGTTTTTTATAGCCTTTCCGTGATGACTAGCTCAATAATAGCAGTAGACTTCATGTAATTATTGTTGGCAATGTTAACGGTAGTTTACAAAATTTACCAATGACAATACCAACGGTACGGACATTTTTCGATTTTTTTTTTCAAACAGAGAGCAGGTTTGAAATTTCTTTTAATTTCGGTCAAATCTGCCTTGATGGAGTTGAGACAATTCATTGAAGTTAACCTTAAATTATGGTTAAATGGAAAAGTAAAAAATGATGTAATAATGACAGATCTAAAGCTAATTTTTTCGCAATACCCCATAGTTTTATATGCCTATATGCAGTTTCAATCGACCTAGCACTGCATGAAAATATAAATTTTAATATGGTCAAATATGAAAAAGTGAAACATCCCACAGTATATATATACCTACGGTAGTGCATATATATATCCCACAGTATATATATACCTACGGTGGTGGCTCTAGCTTTAAGGCAATTGATAGCAACAAAGCCCAAGATGAGCATTCTACCCTACGGTAGTGCATCATCCAACCGACATAGATAATATGGTAAGAACAAATATTATTCTCTCTAGACATATAGGGTCCGTTTGGGTGCCAAGAAATAGGAGGTTTACTTGGATAAGCGACTATTTCAAATTCGGGTTAGCGATAATTTTATGTCTGAGTTAAAAAGTTGATATTCTCAATACATCGGTTACCTCGGGTTAGTGTGCGTGGTATTCTGCTAACCCAATATTCAGTTGGGTTAGCAACTATTTCAAATTTGAGTTAGCACGCTATTCTCACTAACCTCACTCTTAATTCAAACATACCCTATAGAAGACAATGCTTTTGTGTATGTGTGTCTATATATATATTGAGAGAGAGGGAGAGAGAGAAAGAGAATCCGGCTAATATATTTTTGCAAGCACTTCGGTCGAAATGCCTACAATGCATCAATAAATTGGTTATATATTAAACTTGTAGTATACTATTTTTTTTACTATTTTTAGAATTGTTTTACTATTTTTTATGATTTTTAAAAAATGGTCTTTTTTGACATACTAACAATGCATCAATATGTGCACAAAACTTCATTTTTTGACCGCTTGACTTGATGCTAAATGAATTCAAAAATTAAAAAAAAATTATATCTAAATGATGCTCTCCAGAAAGAGAACACCAAATTAATGTACTGCATGTATTTGTTTCTCCGTATGCAGGATCAGCTGTTATAATTAATAAATATAAATGTGTGGGGTGGTGGTGAAGGTCGGTCATAGAAAGAAACGATTGGGAGTGGTGTGACTGGGGGCGGCGGAGCGACCGGGAGCGGCGAACAGTGGCCCCGGGACCAGCGGAGAAGCGGCGATCCATATCCCGATCCATATCTGCACATAAAAATATAAAACAAGAACAAGATTAGGTACTCGTCTTGGCATTTTCATTTAGGGCTTACATATAGTGGGACGGTACACAATCCTAACCCACTCTTTGAATGCTACGTCTTAGTAGTGAACAAATGTAAGCAAATTTAGTATTTAAGAAAAATTCGGCAGCATTTGCCCTATTCTTCCTAAGTACGCGTAAGATCCACCTCCAGCCGTTTAGACACGGAAAAGAACAATACGTACTCGTGAGAACAATAAGGAGAAATGCACCCGAATCTTTCTTAAATACTAAATCATCTTACATTTGTTCACATCCTAGATGAGACGAAAGCATTCAAAGTGCAGTCCCAAAACGGGGACTATTCAAAATTAATCCCTAACGGATTAATTTTGAATGGGCATTGACCTAAAAAGCAACCTAATTCATGATGTTCAGGACAATACGTATCACAATACAATAATTTGGTCAAACTATTAAAATAACAAAAAATTAAATTACACAAAATTAACAAAATAACAGAAAAATAATTAATAAATACATCACACAAAAAAAATTAACCTTGAGAGAGTACGTAATGTGAAGGGGTGGCGCCTTAAATCCCAATGATTGACAAATTAATGCGGCATGTTGATCGCATAGCGCCTTAAATTCGCGCACAGACAAGCGGCTGCTGATCGAATAGCACCTTCAATTGGCGGCCTCCCATTGTTTGTTGAACTTCCATTGGAATGGCAAGATAAATGGACTAACAGAAAACTTTAACGAAAATGAAAGTGTTTATGATTGTAGGATTACATGGCATTAGAAACGCATGAGCATTTATTATTTATTTCATTTTCATGCTTTTGAGAATTAAGTTAATTTTACAAAATCCAAGACTGAAACTAAATCCCGCACTAAGAGAATGTTTGAATCTCTCACCCGTTCCACTGTTATGTGGGTTCCAAGTAATGAGGAAGAGGCACCAGAACAAGGTCGTGAGTAAAAGCAAGCGGAATGATCCATGTTTATGATTAAATGCCACTTATGTATATTTTGTTTTGTTTGTTTAATTTCTACTAAAATTGGTACACTTGAACATGCATGGTTGTTGCCGTATTCCTAACCATGTCTGTTGTGACCGCTGTTGAACCACTTTGATTATTGTTGTAAAACTATTGTTTGTTATATTTAATTTGACATTTGTGGATGTTATTGATAATGTATGTGATGTGTATACGTCTTACGTATAAATACATAGCGGGTTGTCTCGGGGTGTGACATTAATCTTCCTTTCTATTCCATTCCATTCCTTTTTATTCTTCACCTCGCCTCCCTTTCTCTACTCTCCTTCTCCAAACAAGGTGCAGAGAGACCGTGTATTCCACCTCTTAAAATTTGTGTGATTCATATCAAATTGTTCCTATAAATGTTCTGTCGTTATAACTATATGAAGCACAACAGATATAATAAGGGTATTAAAAAAAAGAGGAGGGTTCAAATGCACCATAATTTTGTGCTCCAATGTCCTCCACTTCATTTATCTTCGTTTTCAAACTCCGAACAGTCGATCCGAACCACTCAACATGATCTTCATAATAAAATATGCTTGGAGACCAAATTTTGTATTTTTTAGAATTGTTTTTACTATTTTTTACATTGGTACAATATCACTTTTTCATATGGACCAGAATTTCCTCAAAACAATGATTTTGTACCCCGACATTATTATTAATATCCAAAGTTAATTAGAAATTAATAACAATGCCCACCTTAGTTGGGTATTTTTAAAAATGCCCAAACCGGCCATTAAATGGCCGGTCCCCATTTTTTTCTCAACCGGCCATTTAATGGCCAGTTGGGACTTTTTTTTTAAAATATTTGTAGATTAATTCTTTTGAGCTAAAATAAGCTAAATTACTGGAAATTATGCTAAATTAAGATAAAAAAAAAGGTAAATTATGCCATCTTTCATAAATCATAAAAAATAGTAAAAAAAATTCCAAAAATAGTGAAAATTGGTTTTGTACAAGTTCATTAAATAACCAATTTACTGAGCTAGTTAGATCAAATAAGAATTATACCGATCCAAACTAATTCAAACTTTTGATTGGTAGAATTTCTACCGATCTTTCTACTCATTAAAATTTACATGTACTCTTTCTGTTTCCGTTTCTTCTTTTTTTATATTTTCTCCAAATAAAAAATTCTCCAATATACAAATTTCTTCACAAAATAATAAAAAGGTGAAAGAATAACAGGCCTACAAATAGACTTCATTTCAAAGCAATAAAATACGAGGGCCTTCTGAAACCATCTTCTATTTTTAAAATTTTGAAAGCATTTTCCCGTAGGCTGAAACTTATCTAAACAGAATTTCACACATTTCTCTCCAATATACCAATTTTTTGTTTGTATGTAAAATATATTCTAGTTATTATTGAATGTCTTTAAGTTGACTAATATCCACAATTTAATCTTATCAGCAATTAACAAATATTTTGAGATATACTAATAAGTTGTACTTTAATTCAACTATACTAAATATTAAAAATAAAGCTTCTACATACTAGTATAGCGTTAGAAGGTAATTTCTGATAGAATATTTAAATTTAAGACAAGTTCCTGTACCAATGAAACCGTATTTAAATTGATATACCAATTAAGTGGCATTACTAATTTTATATACACTAATATGTAAATTTTAAGTGGGTGAAGGAGCGTAAACTCTTTTCAAATATTGATGGAAAGGTTGTATACAGCCGTTCGTGACATCTGTTTTTCAAATAAATGCTTGCTGTACTTATTTACTCCTACTGTGAGAAAACCAATTTGTCAAAACATCCACATTTTTCTCACAATCCAAGTCTCAGCACGACTAAATAATAACCTATTAGTAATTAACGTTTTTGTACTAGTGTTGTAGGGTAACTTCAAGCGTACGTATTTCTTCATATCATATGCACAACCTTAATGAGGTCGTGGTTGTAAAGTGAATCGCGGTGGACCAGTGCCAAAAATCAATTTTTAGTCCTCTGCAGGAATCGAACCCATTCCCTTTGAGTTAACCATGCACATACCCCTTTTACCACTGCACCAACTCATATTTGTTGTTAGAATATAATAGCTATGATATTTAATGTATAATTGGATTATTATATAGTCCCCCATCTAATAATTTTGATATTTAATAAGTGTTGAATTAATAACATAAATAAAATAATAAAAAATAATATATTTAATTGGCATATCGTATCCGGAATATTTGAAAATTGCCATATCGCCGTATCCGTATCGTATCGGATACAATACTCATACCCGTATCTATGCAACATAGCCGACAACATTCTCATTCATAGTCTACGTGGCCTAGATAAGTAAGTAGATAACATGAATTGTCCGAAGATGTTAATTTGATGAATGCATGTTTGCGAAAGATGTTGCTCCGGATGTTACATCTGCAACTGTCGCATTTTGGATTTGCATAGCCGACAACATTCTCATTCATAGTCTGTGTGGCCTAGATAATTAAGTAGATAGCATGAATAGTCCGAAGATGTTAATTTGATGAATGCATGTTTGCGAATGATGTTGCTCCGGATGTTACATCTACAACTGTCGCATTTTTTGGATTTGGTGATGTCAACAAGATATAATTAATGAAATATTTGACCAGTTTGTTGTAGGGTAGCTTTCAAGCGTAGGTATCATATGTACAATATGAGGTAGTGGTTGCAATTAAAGTGGGTAGGCCATCTCGGCTGCTTCCAAGCGTACGTATCACATGTACAACCTTAATGAGGCCAATTAAAGTGGGAAGACAATCTCGGCTGCTTCCATATATATCTACAACTGTCGCATTTTTTGGATTTGGTGATGTCAACAAGATATAATTAATGAAATATTTGACCAGTTGGTTGTAGGGTAGCTTTCAAGCGTACTTATCATATGTACAACATTAATGAGGTAGTGGTTGCAAGTAAAGTGGGTAGGCCATCTCAGCTGCTTCCAAGTTTTTTTCACGAGATGATAGAGAAAAGATGCCAAATATATATTGTCACAAACAGTTCTGCTGTCGATGAAAGGCTAGGAACATGCAATGCCAAATATATATTGTCACATACAGTAGGATTATAATGTCTCATTGATTTCCTCCTCCAATCTTGTCTCACATTTTTCTTTTTTTCAAAAATTCAAATAATCTATTCAAACGTTCTACAATCTCCATATTAAAATGTGTTTGGAGATCAAATCTGAAAAAAAATTACTATTTTTTACATAAATACAAAATCACGTTTTTTTACAAGATTCTAAACCATCCAAAAATAATAATTTTATAAGAATGTGTTTTATGAACGATGGTAACAAAATAATATTGTTGTGGATAGACCGAAAAAAATGAATATTTCCTGAGGTATTCTTATTACCAACAAAAATACTAACGTTGTTAAGCATTTTTATCATTGCGAATAAAATTGATTCTTGTTGTACCTATCTAAAAAAATAAAAAATAAAAAACTAGCTAATTGTGCAATTAATAACTAACATATTCATCAATAATAGGTATTCAAAATTTGCAATTTCAAATACTATAGGATATAAAATAAAAAAATTGTCGTAAAGTTTTAACCACAAGCTATATATTTTTATTGATTTACATATGGCGTGTTCTAAAATTAATTCAACTTTTTAATATTTAATAATCAATCTAGGTTAATAAAACGGATATTCAAATTGTAACAAATTTAAGAGTAGAACTAGGGTGTTCTTAAGTTCACCAAGTCTATTTGTGAACTCAACTCTCAAATTTAGTGGATTGATTTCAAATAATGAATCCAAAATGTTGAAATTCATCTATCTTACGAGTGAGAATATGCGAAAATTTGAAATTTTCCAAATAATTTTGTATAGAGTGAAGTGGTCATAAAACATTCAAAAAATGAATGCATTAAAATTAATTTACAAATCATCTAATTTTGACCGCTTGATTTTATACTACATTAATTAGAAAGTTTAAAATTTTCACATGTAGACACATCACTTGTAAGGTAGGTGTGTTTTAATAGTTCGAATTCGTCGTTTGACACTAGTATAGAAAATGTAATTATACACGGTCCAAAAAGCTAATGACACACGGTTACACGATCGTGTTAGCGAGCGTCGTGTATGAATAGGAGGGTTTGTTGTACATGGTTTTCAAACTTTGTCCATATAGTACTAACATACACGGCTAATAAAAATGAACCGTGCCATGTCTCCAAAAAGCTTGCGGTTTCCAAAAAGCAACTAATTCACACTCCAGTAGTTTGGAGAGGTATGATTATAACACTCTGCTAGATCATGTGTGTGACATGATTCATAAACTGTGTGTAATTAATTGCTTGTAAACGGTAAGATCGTCTCTAGATCGCTAGTTATTTTTCGAAATCTACATGATAGCCTAGAGCCGTTTCCTCCTATTATGAACTGTTAATGTGAATTTTTTTGATAACGTGTATGGTTGCATTTTCAGTACTAGTGCAATAATAACTCCATATATAAGACATGGGAAAGCGACACATACCATCCAAAAATATCATGCATGCATTATACATGTGTGGATTATTTTTCCCAATATGGGCAACGCATTTGTAGCAGCTAGCTGTCGGCAGCTAGGGGCATTTATGGTTTGAAGACTGCTAGAACTATAATTATATATACCTGTTGGTACGCAAACGAACATGACACTTTGTCTAGCAAAATTATTTATTTTAAGCTCTAACTTATTGTTATGCTACCTTATCAGTGTCTTGCATTTATAAATGGCGTAACTAGTTAACTTAAATCCGAAACAATTGAGAAATGTCTAGGTTATTTCTGTACAACTTCTATCGACATCTAATGATAAATTATGATTTTAAAATTTAATTTATACATGAATTATGTGTTCAAGTAGGATTATTTTTTTTAAATTTAATTTCCATCAAGATAATGTACTCATTTCTCATGATCTCACTTTCTAAAAGTTTTCCCTTAATTTACATTCACTTTACCTTCTTCTAATCAACCAAATCAAACAAAGCAAAAACCCGCAAAAAACATGTCAAAATTTCGCCCACAAAAACCGTCATATTTTTCCTAAATATTTCAATACAAGTTCACCTAAACCGCTAGAAAAATTCACCTTGGTTGTTGTCCAAAATTTGCAACTTCCTAGTTAATAACAAATTATATGAACAGAGACAAACACTACATAAATATGGCCGAGTGAATAAATCTAGCAAAACAAGACAGCTTGACATGTGGTTGGGCCATTGTCAGGCTGGATCCAGGAATTTCGTGAGGGAAAAAAATAGTAAATTGGGTTCAAACCCATTAACTTATCAGGTACTACATAAAAAACAATGATTTAACTTAAATTTGCAATGTTCATTCTAATTTCCAATGCTCTGATTTGTAATTCTAATTATCAATCCAAATTTAAATAACTTGTTATAATTTTAACTCTAAATTTAACCCAAATTACAGATCAAAATTTCATAGAGGTAAAAAAAATTCATAGAAGGAACAAAGTTGTTCCGGACACAGATCTCCATCAATTTTGAAAATCCATGGGGGACAGTTAATTGGGTCAGCCTCTGGCTGTTGTTGCTGGTGCGCTAATGTGTACAAACAATAACAAGACTAACATTTCTGAGCCACTAGATTTCATAAAACGAAGAGATGAAAGCAATGTGCACAGTCTGATTCGCCAACCCAAAAGAAACTTTAGTAAAAAGGTTTGTGCTTCAATCATACATGGTTGCTTAATAAACGACCGTTGATGAATGTTGAAGCTTATTTATACACGGTTCTATTTTAATTAACTATGTATGAATGTTGGAGCTCATTTTCGCTCTCGTGCTTTCTTACAATTTAACTCGGATTTATTAGAAATTTCTTGAATCCGTGTATAGTGTGTCATGTATGATTGAACTTTCTATAGTGGTGAACAATTTAACATAATTTGATATGTATTTTGACTATTTTACCATTTAATCTAATCAATGATTTGATTTCTGATTATAAAAACCAATAATTTATGGTACAGAACATCATAACAAAATTTATAAGCCAATACTTTAAAAATAAAGTAAGACAAAAGTAAGGTATTGTTTTCGAGAGAAGCCAAGAAATATATAGATATACTCCGCTAATCGAATTTAGGCTTTTAGTCAATTAAAATCAAAATAGTCGTATGGGCCAAACAAAATCTCAATTTGATGTTTTCGATGCTAATGAATGAACATATAGTATAATTTTCACCATTACTTTTTCTATAAAAATTCGCATAACTCACCTATAATGAAAAAAAGTCATTGACTTCCTCACATTTGTTGCAAACAAAAAAAAAACTTTCTAAAATTTTGTGCCTATTCAATTAATTGTTGTCTTTATTTAAAAATTAGAAAACTATACATGTGTCATCTTGATGTTTTTAATTAAAGAGATTAACCGCAACTCAGTCCAGTTAGCCAGTCAGGTCACACACTACATGGTCGTTCTATTGCCCTTCCATATTTTTCATGTTAATGGCAATTTTTTATCCATGGTTGTCCTGAATTCACAAACTAACCCTCCTACAGATAAAACATGTTAGCTAAAAAAATTAAAAAAAGCTTATCTCATAAATTAAACAAGTTAAAAAAAAAGAAAACAATTTAAAAGAAAAGGAAAAGAAATACCACAATCAGATCTTGAAGAAGGAAATACATCAAAACACAACTTGCTTGCAAAGTACCAACGAAAAAAGTCCCAAAATATTTCACTAGGTTCTGCTCCCTTCTTCAATTATCAAGAATTGCCAATGGCTTAACACTATGCTATTCCACCCTTGGAAGGAGAAAAATTTACCGGGCTTTGCATCCAAATCATGTCTCCACAAAGATCGGCACATAGGATGGTCGACCACATGGACAACCCAGCGAAAATCCTAGCTAGGTCGAATGGCCTCACGATCCACAAACTCTAGAGAGATATATTAAGAGATTATCAAGAATAAAAGAGAAAAAAGATAAAGTAGCCGCGCCTAAACTCTAAGAGAGAGAAGTAGAAAGAAAAGAGAGTGTGGATATATAAATAAAGAGAAAAGAGAGATATCGAGAAATATATTTTATTTGGCAGTAACGAGGAAAAAATTATAGACATGGAAGATGGAAAGACGCGAAAAGACACTATGTTCTATCGGTGAAAAACCCATAACTGATAGCAGAAGGAAGAAGTCGGTTTAAAAACATAATTAATATTATATCGGTACCATTTTTGTAATCGATTGAAGAAGGTAACTCTCTTCTATCGCTCTATTACAGAAAAACATTTTGTCATCTGTTCAAATAGCAATTCGCCATTGGCTTCGGAACCGATGGCTATCGCCCTGATAGTAAAGGTATACAGATATGTCATCGGCTCAGAACTGATGGCGTTGAACACTTAGGTCATTGGTTCAAACTATCCGATAGACGGTGTTGACTATCCAAAGCCATCTCTTGTGTGAGTGTAATCCAACATTATAAAACCAACAAGCAATATAAAACATACAACAATATATAGAGCAATATTTCATTGTATCAGCAAAATTAACTATTTTTTTCCATCCAAAAAACAACAACTTTTTTTACCACAAATAACAACTGTTTTTACCACCAAATTAGAACCAGCGCCAAATTGTCCAACCGCAAAAACCAGATAAGATTAACTGTTTTAAACTACAGACAACAATAACTATTTTTACTACCAAAATACCAGCACCAAGTTCTCCTACCGCTAAGTACTTGTATCAATAACTTACAATCCACCAGATAATTGTTTTTTCTAACCACCAAAATGTACAAAAGGGTACAACTGATTCCAAGAATAACTTACACCATTTGATATAGATGTCATGTAGGTTCCCTTCGCTATACGGGTTTCTGGACATACAACTCTGTATGAATATATCAAAACATATTAATAACTTATATAAGAAGTTAATTTCAAAGCATGATAGAAACAATTGATTGACATATCTTTGGAAAAGAACATGCATGGAGTTTGATAAACATCTTCGTGTTTATCATTAAATAAAGTCCGCAATCCCAGATATGGGCTTGTTTGGGGCACTGATCAAATATGTATTTTTTAAAACAAAATATAATTAGTAGTGCAATTGGAACTTGAAATAAGTTACAATGAAAGACTCAAATAAAATATTTTCCTACCAAAAACCTTTTGAATTGCACGGGTGGTTTCCCCAGCCTTCGTCGTCCTCCCTTCTGTATGTATCACCAATAAGCCCTATAATTAATCAAGTTTAGTATGGTACCTGAAACTGGTTGGTCAGATTACTATTTTGTGTATTAATTTATATGTATTTTTATTCCTTATGTATGTGAAGAACAATTAATAATCTCCCCCCCCCCCCCCCCCCCCCCCCCCCCCCCTCCAAACTCGGATACACCAGATGAGGCTGGACATGGGGAGGAGCCTCCTGAAGTTGAATTAGACTATGGTATAACCTTAATTGTAATGTTTCATTTTAGTACCTTGTGTTTATCATTCATAATTGTCAATTGCTTAATATACCCTTCAATATTACATCAGTGCACATGCACTTACATATTTAGTTATTTACATAAATGCGCACATCAGATGAGGAGTCTGGATTTAGGGAGGACCCTCTGGTAGATGATAGCTTCTATTTTTTATGTTGAACTTGTCTTGCATACACTGGGAAATCATTTATGGTGCAAAATAGCATAGCCTGTAATGTGAATCTCTCCTTCTTATATGCATCGAAAACCTCCACTCTATTGACCCACAACTTATATATTGGTTCTCGATCAATGGAGCAAGGTAAACATCTATGTCATTTTCGGATTGCTTTGGTCCTGGAATTAGTAAGGTCATCATGATTTACTTGCCTATATGCAGTTTGAATCGACCTTGCAGTGCATGAAAATATAAATTTTAATAGGGTCTAATATGTAAAAGTCAAACATCCCACGTTATATATATACCTGCTAGGTGGTGGCTCTAGCTTTAAGGCAATCCATAGAAACAAAGCCCAAGATAAGCATTCTACTCTATTGTAGTGCATCAATCCAACCGACATAGCTAATATGGTAAGAACAAATATTATTCTTTCTAGACATATAGGGTCCTTTTGGGTGCCAAGAAATAGGAGGGTTAGTTGGATAGGCGACTATTTCACGTTTGAGTTAACAAGTTGATATTCTCAATACATCGGTTACCTCGGGTTAGTGTGGTATTCTGCTAACCCAATATTCTGTTGGGTTAGCAACTATTTCAAATTTAAGTTAGCATGCTATAGAAGACAACGCTTTTCCGTATGTGTGTCTATATATATTGAGAGCGAGAGAGAGAGTCTGGCTAATATGTTTTTGCAAGCACTTCGGTCGAAATGCTTACAGATCAAATTTCAAAATTTTAAATCTAAATAGTCGAATTAAGTAGCTCAGTAAATTGGGTATACAAATTTTTTACTATTTTTAGAATTTTTTTACTATTTTTTATGATTTTTAGAAGGTGGTATTTTTTGATATACCAACAATGCATCAATATGTGCACAAATCTTCATTTTTTGACCGCTTGACTTGATACTAAATGAATTCAAAAATTAAAAAAAAATATGCAAATGATACTCTTTAGAAAGAGCACACCGAATTAATGTACTGCATGTATTTTTGTTCTCCATATGCAGGTATCAGCTGTTATAATAAAAGCGTTGGGTGAGAAAGATATGATCGGGAGTGGTGTGACTGGGCGCGCCGGGGAGACCGGTGGAGCCACGACTGGCGGAGCGTCGACCGGCGGTGCCGGGACAGGCGGAGCCGCGACCGGCGGTGCCGGAACAGGTGGAGCCGCGACCGGTGGTGCCGGGACAGGTGGAGCCGCGACCGGCGGCGCTGGGACTGGAGGAGCGGCGACCGGCCGCGGTGGAACCGGCGGCGTCGGGACAGGTGGAGCGGCGAAGAGCGGCGCCGGGCCCGGTGGAGCAGCGAAGAGCGGCGCTGGGCCCGGCGGAGCGGCGAAGAGCGGCGCCGGGCCCGGCGGAGTGGCGGTGAGCGGCGAACCCGGGCCCGGCGAAACGGCGACCGGTGACCCCGGGACCATTAAGGTATGATTATAACACTCTTCTAGATCATGTGTGTGATATGATCCATAAACTGCGTGTGATTAATTGCTTGTAAACGGTAAGATCGTCTCTAGATTGCTAGTAATTTTACAAAATCTACATGATAGCCTAGAGCCGTTTCCTCCTATTATGAACTGTTAATGTAAATTTTTTTGATAACGTGTATGGTTGCATTTTCTGTACTAGTGCAATAATAACTCCATAAGACGTGGGAAAGCGACACATACCATCTAAAAATATCATGCATGCATTATACATGTGTGGATTATTTTTTCCAATATGGGCAACGCATTTGTAGGAGCTAGCTGTCGGCAGCTAGGGGCATTTATGGTTTGAAGACTGCCAGAACTATAATTATATATAACTGTTGGTACTCGAATGAACATGACACTGTCTGACAAAATTATTAATTTTAAGTTCTAACTTATTGTTGTGCTACCTAATCAGTGTCTTTCATGTATAAATGGCGTAACTAGTTAACTTAAATCCGAAACAATTGAAAAATGTTTAGGTTATTTCTGTACAACTTCTATCGACATCTAATGATAAATTGTGATTTTAAATTTAATTTATACATGAATTATGTGTTCAAGTAGGATTATTTTTTTTTAATTTAATAACTTACCCGATTTAATTTCCACCTCGGTCAGCCTCTGGCTGTTGTTGCTGTTGCGCTAATGTGTACAAACAATAACAAGACTAACATTTCTGAGATTTCATAAAACGAAGAGATGAAAGGGCTGTTCATAAAATGAAGAGATGAAAGCAATGTGCACAGTCTGATTCGCCAACCCAAAAGATCCTTTAGTAAAAAGGTTTGTGCTTCAATCATACATGGTTGTTTAATAAACAACCGTTTATGAATGTTGAAGCTCATTTATACACAGTTCTATTTTAATTAACTGTGTATGTGAATGTTGGAGCTCATTTTCGCTCGCGTGCTTTCTTACAATTATACTCGGATTTATTAGAAATTTCTCGAATCTGTATATAATGTGTCTTGTATGATTGAACTTTCTGTAGTGGTGAACAATTTAATATAATTTTATATGTATTTTGACTATTTTGTCATTTAATCAAATCAATGATTTGATTTCTGATTATAAAAAAACCAATAACTTTTGTGGTACAGAACATCATAACAAAATTAATAAGTCAATACTTAAAAAATAAAGTAACACAAAAGTAAGGTATTGTTTTCGAGAGAAGCCGAGAAATATATAGATATACTCCGCTAATCGAATTTAGGCTTTTAGTCAATTAAAATCAAAATAGTTGTATGGGCCAAACAAAATTTCAATTTGATGTTTTCGATGCTAATGAATGAACATATAGTATAATTTTCACTCTTTTTGTGACAAAGCGGCATCTTATACCATTACTTTTTCTATAAAAATTAGCATAACTCGTCTATAGTGAAGAAAAAAGTCATTGAGTTTCTCACTTTTGTTGCAAACAAAAAAAAACTTTCTAAAATTTTGGTAAATGTTTTTTTTTGTAGCAGTGGTTATAACTAAATTAGCTTCTCTTTTCTTTTCTTTTTATTATTTGGCACATATGACCAAGTGGATGCAGATATGTGATATGAACTTGATTAAATCAACTGAATTAAATAAATGAAATGAGTAGACCTCGGGTTAGTGCGCTATTCTGCTAACCCAATATTCTATTGGGTTAGCAACTATTTCAAATTTGAGTTAGCACGCTATTCTCACTAACATCACTCTTCATTCAAACATACCCATATAGAGGACAAAAACTTTTGTGTATGTGTGTCAATATATATATTGAGAGAGAGAGAGAAAAGAGTCCGGCTAATATGTTCTTGCAAGCACTTCAGTTGAAATCCTTACGGATCAAATTTCAAAATTTAAATCTAAATAGTCGAATTAAATACCTCAGTAAATTGGTAATATATTAAACTTGTAGTATACCCATTTTTAATATAATTTTTAGAATTTTTTTACTATTTTTTATGATTTTTAGAAGATGGTCGTTTTTGACATACAAACAATGCATCAATATGTGCACAAATCTTCATTTTTTGACTGCTTCACTTGATACTAATTGAATTCAATTTTTTTTTTAAATATATGTAAATGATGCTCTCCAGAAAGAGAACACCGAATTAATGTACTGCATGTATTTGTGTTCTCCGTATGCAGGGATCAGCTGTTATAATAAAAGTGTTGGGTCAGTTAGAGAAAGATATGACCGGGACTGGTGTGACAAGGCGCACCGGAACCGGTGGAGCGTCGACTGGCGGTGCAGGGACAGGCGGAGCGTCGACCGGCGGTGCAGGGACAGGCGGAGCGGCGACCGGCGGCGCGGGGACTGGCGGAGCGGCGACTGGCGGAGCTGGGACTGGCGGAGCCGCGATCGGCCGCGGAACCGGAGGCGCCGGGATCGGTGGAGTGGCGACTAGTGGCGCCGGGCCAGGCGGAGTGGCCACCAGCGGCGCCGGGCCTGGCGGAGCAGCAAGAAGCGGCTCGGGGCCCGGCGGAGCTGCAACCGGTGACCCCGGGCTCGGCGAAGTGGCGACCGGCGACCCCGGGCGCGCCGGAGAAGTGGCGACCGACAGCCCCGGGACCGGGACCGACGGAGAAGAGGCGACTAATGGAGAAGCGACGACCGGTGAAGCGGCCATTGATAGTGAAGCGGCCATTGACAGAGAAGTGACAACCGGCGAAGTGGCTATTGACAGAGAAGCGGCGACCAGCGAAGCAGCCACCGACAGAGAAGCGGCGTCCGACAACCCCAGGACGGGTGGCGAAGCGGCGATCGGCGGTGGCAATTGAATGGAATTCAACTGTCAGTAATGTAGCTGAAAGAGTCACTGATTGGGAATAAACTTAATTTGGAGGCTCGGCTTATGAAATAAAACATTATATATATTTGAGTGTGTATATATGCACGCATATATTATAGTAGACGACTGTATGTTGTTATTTCTATGTTTGTAATTCACCCTGAAATAATATATATATGTGTCAAGGGACCCACTGGGTTCTAACCTTAATCTTTAAACCGCTGCCAGGCCTCGTTAACCAATGTGTTACATATATTTACATGCATTTCCCACTCACACCAGAAATGGAAAATGGAAAATGCTTTGGATCGCATAAAATAGTATTTAATTAATTCAGAAATGGGAGATGGGAAATGCCGATTTTCTTATCATGGTTTTAAATAACTAGCTATTGTTACACAATAGTGTAACAATAGCTAACTAAAAGGTTTTTTAGCTTTTTCGCGATGACTCTATAATTGCTAGTTAAAAGCTAATATCAGTTTTTTTTAGCCTTTCCGCGATGACTCGATAATAGCTAGTTAGAACCTTGATTTTTTTTTTTTTGATAAAAGGCAACCAAGTGCCCGTTTCATATATGAAACAAAGAAGGTTTAATTACATAGCTCTATATTTGTTAACCTCTGGAACCACCACACAAGTCAAAACCCAGATCATAACAAAACACATAATCCCGATTTTTTAAGAACCACAAAACAAGAGAAATAGTAAAGTATATCAAAACTAAGATTATAGCAGCGACTGGTGCTGCACAAAATGAGGTGGTGGTGATCTTCAAGCTGCTGGTACTGTACCAGCCTCCTCCTCCTCCAGTAAGCCTATTGGCGATGCTTCCTCAAGTTCACCCTGGTAGCGGATCAGTTGGAAGTTAGAACCTTGATAGATACATATATAATATTATTATGTATAATAATTCCGATTCTGCACAGCACTAATTAAGTTATTAGACAATGATCAGGCATATATGCATGCATGCATAATTGCTAATCAAATGCAGCGTAAACATTGCATCAGTCCAAAACAATCCACCTGGATTGAAGGATAATTACTTTGCAATAAATTTATATAATTGTAATATATAGGACGCTTTTGCGAAAAGCAGCTGTTGCGAATTACTTTCATTAAGAATTATACCCTGATTGTCCAAATGAATTCTAAACTCTACTGGAATGCGTATTCATTTGTATCAAAATAAAACTCATATTTCAATTTGAAGTAGTTCACGTTTTGAAACCGAGACGTAGATGTTATTTGAGATAAGTATAATGGGAACACTTAGCAAATCATTGGCGCATTCTACCATTATCACTATTAATGAGATACAAATGGACCTCTCCATTCACATCTACACTTGAGACATTCACACTCCAGGAGAACGGAATATTATTTCTTTGTTATTCTGATTTACACACTACTACAAACAAACACATTTATTAGGGAGCCGAACATGATGGTATCAACACCACATCCTTCTCTCAATGACTGACCAAGCACACTGAATGCGACATCCCCTTGTCTCATGTGACGACAACAATCTATGACGAGACCGAAGGTATGGATGTTGGGAGAGACTGTTGGAAGTTGATTCAAAATTAACACACCTAATTAAGATGGCTGTCGAAGTTAGTGGGTTAGAATTTCTCCAAAATTAGAAGTCTGTATTTGTCATGTGTTCTAGAGTTAGTATTTCTATATTTAGTTGAGTTAGTGGAGAATGTGGTTTCCTTATTTACACACTAGGCAGAAATAGCATGTAGTAGGGTTAGTGGATTCCTTATTTAGATTAATGTTTAGCTATAAATTCAGATGTACTTTGTATACGAATTAAAAAAAAAAAATAAGGCAATAGAAGTTAATTTCAGCAGCAAATTTCTTCTCTCTATTTTGTTGTATCCTTCCGAAATTTCCATCAATTGGTATCAGAGGAAGTCGATCCACCTTGGGGCGTTTTCAATGGCAGAAAACAGCAACAACACGGTGAATGTTACTCAACCGGCAATACCTCTCTTCAAAGGTGAAAACTATGCCTTTTGGAGCATCAAGATGACGACCTTGTTCAAGTCTCATGGCATATGGGATTTGGTTAACAATGGTCCACCAGATCTAGATCCGAACCAGCAAGAAAATCAGAAGAAAGATGCAAGGGCGCTATTCTTCATCCAACAAGCAGTGCATGACACCATCTTCTCGAAACAGCAGCCACAAACGCAAAGGAGGCATGGACAACCCTGAAAACGGCATTTCAAGGGAGTACTCGAGTCATGGCAATCAAACTTCAAGGCCTACGCAGGGACTTTGAAACATTGCAGATGAACAAGGAAGAATCCGTGCAAATTTTCCTCTCAAGAGTACAAGAGGTGGTCAACCAAATTCGAGCATTTGGAGACACCATGGAAGAGAAGACGGTGGTGGGGAAGGTGTTAAGGAGCGTAACACCCAAGTTTGATCATGTAGTGGCAGCAATTGAAGAATCAAAGGATCTCGCAACGCACACCTTTGATGAACTCATGGGATCACTGCAGACTCATGAAGCAAGGATGTCAAAGGCAGAAGATAAAGGCGACGACAAGGCGTTCTACATGCAGGGGGAGACGTCAAGAAGCAGAGGCAGAGGCAATTTCAGCAGAGGAAGAGGAAGAGAGGACGAGGCAGAAGCAACACTGCCAAAAATAGTCAATCATATGATGAATCCAATAAGGACATCCAGTGCTATTATTGCAACAAGTTTGGGCACTATCAATCTGAGTGCTATGAAGCCAAGAAAAACATCCAATGCTACTACTGCAATAAGTTTGGGAACTACCAATCTGAGTGCTACAAGAAGCAATGGGAGGAGAATCAAGCAAGCTATGCTGTAGAAGAAAATGAGCAACTGTCACTCTTCATGGCATACACCGAAAGCAAGATTGAGGCAAGCAGCAAGGGCACAGTAGGAGTGCGCATAAAAGAAAATGGTGGCAGCAGTCCAGAAAGTGGCAAAATCATGGTGAGTAGAAATTTTTTGTTTGATGAAAAAGCCCTCAAGGTGGAGAATGTAGGGCTCATTCCTCAGAGGCCGTTGAAGCTGGTGTACAACCATGATCTATGGCTGGCTCAGATGCCAGAAAAATGTAGTTTCAAGGTGTTGAGAGATATTGTGACGAAGAGGTTTCCTTCATTAAAATCTGTGCTGATCAAGTACAAGGATTCTGATGGGGATCTGGTTACCATTACTGATACACAAGTGCTGAGGATGGCAGAATCATGTTTTGACCAGCCTGTACAGATGGAGGCAGAGAAAGAAGAAAAGGGACTTTCCTTGATGAGACTACATATTGTAGAAGTCAATCCTGAGCAAGAGCCAACAATCACAGAGGAGGAAACTGAAGTTCCTGTTTCCACCACAAACTTAAATGAAGTACCCAAAGAGGCCACAGCTGGAGCAGATGTTAACATGCAGGATTCGAAATCAGAAGCAGATGCTGGTGCTGCTGCTCCTGGGAGTGAAAATGGCGTCCCAGAATCTGATGAGAAGCATGTGCAGATGGAAACTGAGACCAAGGTGGAGTCTAAGAAGAAAGTAAAGAAGACCAATGTGTCAGTGCAAGAAATGGTATATGGTGCATTGCCAGCTGAGGAGGCAAAGACAAGAAAGAAGGAGAAAGAAAAGGAGAAGCAATTGAAGAAGATGCTAGAGGGCAAGCTTCTAACTGGGAAACAAAAGGAGGAGCAGAGAAAATTGGAAGCTATGAGACGGCAGTTCCTTGCACAAAGTGCTGAGGGTTTGGGCAGTACAAGTTCTGGTACAACTGAGGTTAAAGAGAGGCCGAAATATGAGACAAAGAAGCAAAAGCCCAAGGTGGTTGAAAAGGAGGTCATAGAGGAGGTCATGGAGGCTGATAATGATGTGGAAGAATCCACGGTGGATGATGAATCAGCCGAGTCACAATCTCAGGTAGTTGATATCGAAGAGGCTAAGGAGCAGATAGAAGAGGTGAAACCGACATGGGAGGATGACAATTGGGATACGAAGATCTGAAATGATGACTCAGAAGAAGAAGATGAAGTTGAAGCTTGGAGTGACCTATTTTGAATCAAGGGGGAGTGTTGGAAGTTGATTCAAAATTAACACACCTAATTAAGATGGCTGCCGAAGTTAGTGGGTTAGAATTTCTCCAAAATTAGAAGTCTGTATTTGTCATGTGTTCTAGAGTTAGTATTTCTATATTTAGTTGAGTTAGTGGAGAATGTGGTTTCCTTATTTACACACTAGGCAGAAATAGCATGTAGTAGGGTTAGTGGATTCCTTATTTAGATTAATGTTTAGCTATAAATTCATATGTACTTTGTATCCGAATTAAAAAAAAAAAATAAGGCAATAGAAGTTAATTTCAGCAGCAAATTTCTTCTCTCTATTTTGTTGTATCCTTCCGAAATTTCCATCAGAGACGCCTCTATCTCTGGTACACTTCAAGCGATTAAAGAGGTTGAGTAGAGTTGAGTAGAGGCTGGAGTGGTTTGTTTTAGCAATAGAGGCAAGAAGTCTATTGATGGTAAAAATGGATGGCGGGTGATTTTCTGGGGAGAGGAGGCGATGGAAGAGAGACATGGCATGGTTCCAGTCACCGACTGCAGAAATCCCGTGGATAATAGAATTGTATGTGACAACATCTGGCATCACCCCTCTATCTATCATCTCCTGAAGAAGATCTGAAGCACGCAAGAAAGCCCTCTTTACAACAACTCAACAACTATCTATTAAGGTACTATATGTGAATTTATTGTCTTGAAGCCCAGAGCCAACTAATTTGTCAAATATTTCAAAAGCAGTGTTGATATCACCGAGCACACAAAATCCAAGAATGATACTATTGTAGGTAGAAACACTAGGAGCAACTCCTTTTGCAACCATTTCATCAAACATTCTCAGACCATTATGCATGTTGCCTTGGCTACACAGACCATTAATGAGAATGTTGTAGGTGATCACATCTGGAACAATGCCTTTAGCAACCATTTTATCAAACATCCTCAAAGCACAATCAGTGTCACCATGGCTGCAATGACTATGAATAAGACTGCTGTAGGTTTGCAAATCAGGAACAAGTCTACAAGCAGGCATTTCTTCGAACACCTTCTGTGCTGTGATAACATCTTCATTTTTGCAAAGGCCATCAATGAGAATGTTACAAATGGTCACGTTAGGCCACACTTCTTTGAGCAGCCATCTCTTTAAAGATCTCTACCACCATGTCAATCTCACCCTCTTTGCAAAAGCCATGGATTAGAGTGCTGTAAGTAATAACGTTAGGCTTGCAACAACCTTCTTCTCTTGCCATCCAAGTTTGCTGTCCCCAGTGCTGCAAAGACCTTCAATAAGCGTGCTATATATTTTACATCCACGTTAAATTGCTTAACAAAGTAGGACAGAAAAAAACTGTAACGGACTGATACAAATCATTACTGGTAGGAAGAGAAAGACACATGGAGCTGACGATATAATACAAGTCTCCAAATTGAGCAATGACCGAACCATATATTCTGTTTTCTTTTGTTTGGCTATGTTTTAATCTTTTTTTTTTTAAGCTCAATTGTCTTGAGCATTTTTCTTTTCAAAATAGTGGATACAAACTCTCTTTCCACAATTATCAATGGAATATGGACTTGACCCTTTTTTTTTTCCTCAAAAAAAATATTTTGCATGCATCAACGTACTGTTCACGTACCTACGTCGATGAACAATAAATAAAAATATAGAAAAGAAGTAAGCAAAGTCAAACTAAAAAATCAATAACGCTTAACTATCCACTTCTGTGAATAGATGTTTATAATATGCGAATAACCTTCTCTTTATAAACAGATGGTTTTTTTTTTTTTGTCATTCTTTTCATGACAATGAGAATTTCAAAATTGAAAATTAAAGATGCGTAGCTATGCAAACTTGATTAATGTATTTATTATTTTTCATCTTTGCTTTGTTTATATTTTTGTTAAATTTGTGATGGTCATTTTAATCAGTATTTTTTATGGTAAAAAACGCTAGTTCGTTTGACAACACACATTAATTGAATTTGACTAATCACTAGTACAAAAATGCAAAGCATAGAGGCATATTATACACGTTTGCTCCAAATTTTCATTAAATCCGTGTCCAAATCAAGAAAACACTGTTCCAAAAATTTGCTCCAAATATTTGGCCAAATTATACAGGTTTTTAATTTAGAACCGTGAATAATAACCCATTAGTAATTAACGTTTTTGTACTAGTGTTGTAGGGTAACTTCAACCGTATGTATGTCTTCATATCATATGGACAACCTTAATGAGGTGGTGTTGTAAAGTGAACCGCAGTGGACCAGCGCCAAAAATCAATTTTTAGTCCTCTGCAGGAATCGAACCCATTCCCTTTAGGTTAACAATGTACATAACCCTTTTACCACTGCACCAACTCATATTTGTTGTTAGAATAGAATAGCTATGATATTTAACGTATAATTGGATTATTGTATAGTCCCCCATCTAATAATTTTGATATTTAATAAGTGTTGATGAATTAAGAACATAAATAAAATAATAAAAAATAATATATTTAATTGGCGTATTGTATCCGGGATTTTTGAAAATTACCGTATCGCCGTATCCGTATCGTACCCGATACAATACCCATACCCGTATCTATGCAACATAGCCGACAACATTCTCACTCATAGTCTGGGTGGCCTAGATAATTAAGTAGATAACATGAATAGTCCGAAGATGTTAATTTGATGAATGCATGTTTGCGAAAGATGTTGCTCCGGATGTTACATCTACAACTGTCGCATTTTTTGGATTTTGTGGATTTGGTGATGTAATCAAGCTTATTATGAAATATTTGACCAGATAGTTGGTTGTAGGGTAGCTTCAAGCGTACGTTTCATATGTACAACCTTAATGAGGTAGTGGTTGCAATTAAAGTGGGTAGGCCATCTCGGCTGCTTCCAAGTTTCTTGACCAGATGATAGAGAAAAGATGCCAAATATATATTGTCACATACAGTTCTGCTGTCGATGACAGGCAAGGAACATGCAATGCCAAATATATATTGTCACATACAGTAGGATTATAATGTCTCATTGATTTCCTGCTCCAATCTTGCCTCACATTTTTCTCTTTTTCAAAGTTCAAATAATCGATTCAAACGTTCTACATGATCTCCATATTAAAATGTGTTTGGAGATCAAATCTGAAAAAAATTACTATTTTTTTACATAAATACAAAATAACGGTTTTTTAGAAGATTCTTAACCATCCAAAAATAATTATTTTATAAGAATATGTTTTATCCGCGAGGGTAAAAAAATAATATTGTTGTGGATAGACCGACAAAAATGAATATTTCCTAAGGTATTCTTATTACCGACAAAAATACTAACGTTGTTAAGCATTTTTATCATCGCGAATAAAACAGATTCTTGTTGTACCTATCTAAAAAAATATAACTAGCTAATTGTGGAATTAATAACTAACATATTCATCAATAACAGCTATTCAAAATTTGCAATTTCAAATACCATAGGATATAAAATAAAAAAATTGTCTTAAATTTTTAACCACAATCTATATATTTTTATTGATTTATATATGGTGTGTTCTAAAATTAATTCAACTTTTTAATATTTAATAATCAATCTAGGTTAATAAAACGGATGCTCAAAGACTTCTCAATCTAGTTAATTTTTCAAATGTCTCAAAGACTGCTCCATGATATTCAAATTGTAACAAATTTAAGAGTAGAACTACGGTGTTCTTAAGTTCACCAAGTATCTTTGTGAACTCAACTCTCAAATTTATTGGATTGATTTCAAATAATGAATCAAAAATGTTGAAATTCATCTATCTTACGAGTTAGAATATGCGAAAATTTAAAATTTTCCAATTAATTTTGTATAGAGTTAAGTGGTCATAAAACATTCAAAAAATGAATGTATTAAATTAATTTACAAATCATCTAATTTTGACCGCTTGACTTTATACTACATTAATTAGAAAGTTTAAAATTTTCACATGTAGACACATCACTTGTAAGGTAGATGTGTTTCAATAGTTCGAACTCGTCATTTCACACTAGTATAGAAAACGTAATTATACACGGTCCAAAAAGCTAATGACACATGGTTACACAATCGTGTCAGCGAGCGTTGTGTATGAATAGGAGGGTTTGTTGTACACAGTTTTCAAACTTTGTCTATATAGTACTAACATACACGGTTAATAAAAATGAACTGTATCAAAGGTGACTAAGGCGTAGGCAACCGATTCACGCTCCACTAGTTTGGAGAGGTATGATTATAACACTCTGCTAGATCATGTGTGTGACATGATCCATAAACTGCGTGTGATTAATTGCTTGTAAACGGTAAGATCGTCTCTAGATCGCTAGTAATTTTTCGAAATTTACATGATAGCCTAGAGCCTTTTCCTTGTCCTATTATGAACTGTTAATGTAAATTTTTTTTGCATACGTGTATGGTATGCCGTGTATGGTTGCATTTTATGTACTAGTGCAATAATAACTCCATAAGACGTGAAAGCGACACATACCATCTAAAAATATCATGCATCCATTATACATGTGTGAATTACTTTTTAAATTTTTAATTTTTTCCAATAGGGGCAACGCATTTGTAGGAGCTAGCTGTCGGCAGCTGGGGGCATTTATGGTTTGAAGACAGCCAGAACTATAATTATATATACCTGTTGGTACTCGAACGAACATGACACTTTGTCTGGCAAAATTATTTAATTTAAGGTCTAACTTATTGTTGTGCTACCTTATCAGTGTCTCTTGCATGTATAAATGGCGTATCTAGCTAACTAAATCCGAAACAATTGAGAAATGTCGACATCTAGTTAAACTTATTTCTGTACAACTTCTATCGACATCTAGTTAATTATGATTTTAAATTTAATTTATACATGAATTATGTGTTCAAGTAGGATTACTTTTTTTTAAATTTAATAAGTTACCCGGTTTAATTTCCACCTGGGTCAGCCTCTGGCTGTGGTTGCTGTTGCGCTAATGTGTACAAACAATAACAAGACTAACATTTCTGAGCCACTAGATTTTCATAAAACGAAGAGATGAAAGGGATGTTCTTAAAATGAAGAGATGAAAGCAGTGTGCACAGTCTGATTCGCCAACCCAAAAGATACTTTAGTAAAAAGGTTTGTGCTTCAATCATACATGGTTGCTTAATAAACCACTGTTTATCAATGTTGAATACACGCTTCTATTTGTACACTGTTCTATTTTAATTAACTGTGTTTGAAGGTTGGAGCTCATTTTTGCTCGCGTGCTTTCTTACCATTTAACTCGGATTTATTAGAAATTTCTCGAAAAATAAAGTAAGACAAAAGTAAGGTATTAATTGTTTCTCGAAATATATAGATATACCATTACTTTTTGTGACATTAAGCGGCATCCTATACCATTACTTTTTCTATAAAAATTCGCATAACTCGCCTATAGTGAAAAAAAAAGTCATTGACTTTCTCACATTTGTTGCAAACAAAAAAAAACTTCTAAAGTTTTGGTAAATGTGTTTTTTTGTAAATGTTTTTTTTTTGTAGCAGTGGATATAACTAAATTAGCTTCTCTTTTCTTTTCTTTTTATTGTTTGGCACATATGAGCAGGTGGATGCACATATGTGATATCAACTTGTTTAAATCAACTGAATTAAATAAATGAATTCAGTAGACCTCGACTTCTGTCTTTGAGTTTAACTAATTAAATGAATTAAATGCAAATGAGCTGTCGGCAGCATGTGATACACGTCACTACTTCAGATCTGCCACATTTTAATTCATATCCCCCCCTCACAAAAAAAGAAAAGAAATTTCAAACATGCCCTTAGTTTGCCAAAAGTTCGAGTGTACTATGTTTTGTTTGCCGCTTGCATGTTTTTCAGTGTTTATTTTATATATTAGTTAATTTGAATGCTCATTCAGTATACCAAAACATAACCCTAAATCGTATAACAATAAAAAATAAAAAACATAGGACTAATCAAGGAACATTGTTCAACATTACGATAACATTATGGTCACTTGTGTTTTCTATTTAAATTCCTGTCTAAATATAAAAAACATGTAACAAAAAATATATATAACAAAATAGTCAATATGTTATGTAAAATAATATAACAAAAAAATAACAAAACGTGAAAAATGCAAAAAATTCAGAAAATGCCAACTATCCTTGGCATTGCCAGCTGTAGACTTTACGTAATTATTGTTGTCAATGTTAACAGTAGTTTACAAAATTTACCAATGACAATGGTATGGACATTTTTCGATTTTTTTTCCAAACAGAGAGCAGGTTTGAAATTTCTTTTAATTTGGGTCAGATCTACCTTGATGAAGTTGACACAATTCATTGAAGTTAACCTTAAATTATGGTTAAATGGAAAAGTAAAAAAATGATGTAATAATGACACATCTAAAGCTAATTCTTTTCGCAATACCCCAAAGTTTTATATGCCTATATGCAGTTTCATTAATCGACCTTGCAGTGCATGAAAATATAAATTTTAATAGGGTCTAATATGAAAAAGTTAAACATCCCACAGTATATATATACCTGCTAGGTGGTGGCTCTAGCGTAAAGGCAATCCATAGAAACAAAGCCCAAGATAAGCATTCTACCCTACTTTAGTGCATCAATCCAACCGACTTAGATAATATGGTAAGAACAAATATTATTATTTCTAGACATATAGGGTCCGTTTGGGTGCCAAGAAATAGGAGGGTTAATTGGATAAGCGACTATTTCAAATTCGGATGAGCGACTATTTCACGTTTGAGTTAAAAAGTAGATATTTTCAATACATCGGTTACCTCGGGTTAGTGTGCTATTCCACTAACCCAACATTCTGTTGGGTTAGCAACTATTTCAAATTTGAGTTAGCACGCCATTCTCACTAACATCACTCTTAATTCAAACATACCCATATAGAAGACAAAACTTTTGTGTATGTGTGTCTATATATATATTGGGAGAGAGAGAGAAAGAGAGTCCGGCTAATATGTTCTTGCAAGCACTTCGGTTGAAATGCTTACGGATCGAAATTTGAAAATTTTAAATCTAAATAGTCGAATTAAGTAGCTTAGTAAATTGGTAATATATTAAATTTGTAGTATACTAATTTTTTACTATTTTTAGAATTTATGTAAATGATGAATTCAAAAATGAAATAAAAATATATGTAAATGATGCTCTCCAGAAAGAGAACACTGAATTAATGTACTGCATGTATTTGTGTTCTCCGTATGCAGGGATCAGCTGTTATAATAAAAGCGTTGGGTCAGTTGGAGAAAGATATGACTGGGACCGGTGGAGCGTCGACCGGCGGCCCCGGGCCCGGCCGACAAGCGGCGGCCAGCGGCGCCGGGACCGATGGAGTGGCAACCGACGAAGCAGTGACTGGCGAAGCGGCGACCATCGAAGCAGTGACCAGCGAAGCGGCGACGGGCGGCCCCGGGACCGATGGAGCGGCAACCCGCGGCGCCGGGACTGACGGAGCAGCGATCCACGGCGCCGGGACCAACGGAGCGGCGACATGTGGACCTGGAGGACAAGCGGTGACTGGTGGCGCCGGGACTGGCGGTGCGGCGACTGGCGGAAATGGCGTCGGCGGAGCCGCTACCGGTGGCACCGGGACCGGCGGAGAAGCAGTGACTGTGGGGACCGATGGTGAAGCAGTGATCGGCGAAGCAGCGACCGGCGAAGCGGCGACCGGCGAATCGGTGACCGGCAAAGCAGCGACTGGCGAATCGGTGACCGGCGAAGCAGCGACCAGCAGTGGCAACTGAATGTAAAGTAATTGTCAGTAATGTAGCCGAAAGAGTCACTGATTGAAAATAAACTTAATTTGGAGGCTCGGCTTATGAAATAAAACATTATATATATGTAAAACATTATATATATATGTGAGTGTGTTTGTGTGTATATATGCAAACATATATTATAGCAAACGACTGTACGTATGTTGTTGTTTCTATGTTTGTAATTCACCCTGAAATAAAATATATATACATACATACATACATGTATATATATAAAGCACCGCATCAACATTAAGGTAGTGGAAGGAGAAATTTTAGACACCATTTCTATTAAAAGCACCGCATCAACATTAAGGTACTTCGCCTAAAGTTCTATTTATAATTGAATTAGTGCTTATTTATGTTTATATTACACTTTTATACAAACTATTTAGTTGCTTAGGCCACCATAAAATTTTGATGCTATATTTAAAAACTACTTACAGTAAAATAGATAGTTTTATTATATTTATATCAATTAATCGAATTTATGTCTGTGTCAGTGGGGCTGCATAAGCTTAGAAACCCTTCGATAATGTTTTTTGTTTCCCATTATCGATCAAGTCAGAAGTGGGGTTTGTGGAGTCCCACTATTTTTTGCATCATATTGTTCTAATTCCTGCGTTGTGTAATTAATAGAAAATGAAGAGGTTGTTTTTGAAAAAAATTCTCTTATTTGTCTCTGAAATGCCGAGCTGGAAGAACAATTTGTTTTCATATAATATGGTGGTAGTTAATTTCTGTTTATATAATTATTAATCAAACAATTTAGGCTACTTGCCCCAACCCCTGATTTTGCTTTAGATGTTCCAAAAAGAGAGTCTGTGTCCGCCCAGGCACCTGAGGTGCAATTTTAAATAACAGACGGCCCAGATTAATCCCAGCCAGATCAAACTTAATTCGGTGGCTATTGATACTATAGGGGGTCTGCTTTCAGATTCGTGCCAAGTTAAAAGAATGGCTCGGATTTATCACTTGCACCTCAGGTACCTACATAGTTAGTTAGATCTGACAAGTTATTTCATATTTAAATACAAATCAATGTTTTTCTAACCGGTAATTAGTTTGATGTTTTTTTCTTTATGAGATTTTCTTTGGGTAGATTCTTAATGCCTTAATATTTGGAGCCAAAATAATGAAATTATTGACGACGGCATGATGATGTTTTTTCCTCTTAATTGCAGGGCTCGAAGAACATAGAGCTGAGGTTTGTTATTACACATAATGCTGATACTTAAGAACTTTTTGGGTGTTTATTATGGATTTCTCAAAACGATCCATCTTTTCTCAAATTATCTTCCAAGTCAATATGTTGTTAAACACATCAGCTCTAGATTTGAACTTTATTAAACTATTGTTCATTTTTTCTATCATTTATCTTGCTATCAAGTGACAAAATTGAGTTTGCATCTCGACAACATGAAAAATTAAGTTAATTTCCAGTGCTGTAATTTTATTTATAGTATTCACAATACCTTGGTTGTATGGACAATCGGACATCTTTGTTAAAGGCACTATCCAAGCTTCACAATTGGTACTGGTCATGTTGAGAGATGTAAATATATCGTGATATGGAGATCGATTCATGAATACTATTAATATCAATGTTCAATTTGTTTTTATTGTTTCTCAATATCTGCTATCTAATGTTTATCGGGCAGCGTTAATAATTGCTCAACTCTACCTTTTATTTGAAATGCAAGTAAAGGTAGTAATGATATAGCAAGCCATAGACCCGGTGTCAGAAAGGATTTGAAGTGTTAACGTTTTGCTTTTTTATAACAAAGTTAGTCTTGCCTACATATATTTCAGCCTTGCATGCTTCTCTATTTTGTGTTGTCTTGCTTGCATATATTATTTTGAAGGAAAAACTGTCAGTTTGGAAGCTTCACTTTTGAATATGTCAAAGCTCGCTACTACACTGTCAAATATTTATATGGTCTAAGCTTCACTAAATAAACTATACCGGATGTTACCAGCTGATTCTCTCCAATAGTCTAAAAAAATTATGTATTGCTTTCTTAATCTACTCAATAAATGTGAAAAAATTATGTTCATTGTGTATTTTCTTATTTTATACATGAAAAAATTATGTTCATTGTGTATTTCCCCCCTTTAGTAAAGATTAGCAAGAGCTGATAATTGATTGTTTCTGTTCAACCATCAAATTCTATTAACATACCATGTTACAATCCAACTATCCAATCACCTCGACCTGACCATAAAGGTATCTTCAATTACAAAAGAAATTGAGAAAAAAAAAAAAGGCTGCAGAACACAATTTTTTTGACTTTGTACGCTGTGAGCCTAAATTCTCTTTTTAGTGCATATTTGATTTTCCTAATTTTTTTTTTTGCTCAAATGTTCATAAATAAGAATATTACTCTCTAACACAATAACACAAGTATCAATTCAAATTGTCAGGAGAAGTTATAGAGTTTTACACATCTGCCTTACCAAAAATAAAAAAGGGTAACAAAATGCAACATCTCTAATCCTATTGGTATGATTTCTAACTTCTATACACTTCTCTCTCAATCCGTATTTATCAAATGATTCTCAACCCATATCCTTCACTTTTTGAAAATTATATGGACTATTGATTCTTTTTTTAAATATCAACACCTCATATATGCAACATTCTGTTGGAAGTACTCGATACTTATTTTAGCTTTTGCACCTTTTACGCAATAAACCCTGTTGTCTCATTTTGACTGACAATAAATTATCATTGGAATTCTCTCATACAGGGACATCACATATACAACATCTTTGCTCCTTGAAGATGAAGCGTTATAGTATAGCACGTAATTAAAATGTGTGCTCACTTGAAAATTAGATCATTAGATTGTATGCATATGCAAATGATTTATATCTGAAACAGTGTATAGATGGAGTGCCTTCCCAATAGGATATTATGTTTTTGCTATTCGTGTGCATGGTATTTTTTATATTTCGTATCATCAACAACTCATAAACTTATCACAATTAACATTGCCGAAGCAAAGCGAGGCATTCTTCTAGTTTCTTTTAATTTCGGTAAGATCTGCCATGATGGAGTTGACACAATTCATTGAAGTTAACCTTAAATTATGGTTAAATGGAAAAGTAAAAAATGATGTAACAATGACACATCTCAAGCTAATTCTTTTGGCAATACCCCAAAGTTTTATATGCCTATATGCAGTTTCATTAATCGACCTTGCAGTGCATGAAAATATAAATTTTAATAGGGTCTAATATTAAAAAGTTAAACATCCCACAGTATCTATATACCTGCTTGGTGGTGGCTCTAGTTTAAAGGCAATCCATAGAAACAAAGCCCAAGATAAGCATTATACCCTACTGTAGTGCATCAATCCAACCGACATAGATAATATGGTAAGAACAAATATTATTCTCTCTAGACATATAGGGTCCGTATGGGTGCCAAGAAATAGGAGGGTTACTTGGATAAGCGACTATTTCAAATTCGGGTTAGCGACTATTTTATGTTTGAGTTAAAAAGTTGATATTCTCAATACATCGGTTACCTCGGGTTAGTGTGCTATTCCGCTAACCCAATATTCTGTTGGGTTAGCAACTATTTCAAATTTGAGTTAGCACGCTATTCTCACTAACCTCACTATTAATTCAAACATACCCATATAGAAGACAATGCTTTTGTGTATGTGTGTCTATATATATATTGAGAGAGAGAGAGAGAGAGAGATAGTCCGGCTAATATGTTTTTGCAAGCACTTCGGTCGAAATGCTTACAATGCTTCAATAAATTGATTATATATTAAACTTGTAGTATACTTTTTTTTACTATTTTTAGAATTTGTTTACTATTTTTTATGATTTTTAAAAGATGGTCTTTTTTGATATACCAACAATGCATCAATATGTGCACAAATCTCCATTCTTTGACCGCTTGATTTGATACTAAATGAATTCAAAAATTAAAACAAATTATATGTAAATGATGCTCTCCAGAAAGAGAACACCAAATTAATGTACTGCATGTATTTGTGTTCTCCGTATGCAGGGATCAGCTGTTATAATAAATATAAATGTGTGGGGTGGTGGTGAAGGTCGGTCACAGAAAGATACGACCGGGAGTGGTGTGACTGGGGGCGGCGGGGCAGCGAACGGCGACCCCGGGACCGGCGGAGAAGCGGCGATCCATATCCCGATCCATATGTGCACATAAAAATATAAAACAAGAACAAGATTAGGTACTCGTCTTGGCATTTTCATTTTGGGCTTACATATAGTGGGACGGTGCACAATCCTAACCCACTCTTTGAATGCTACATCATAGTAGTGAACAAATGTAAGCAAATTTAGTATTTAAGAAAAATTCGGCAGCATTTGCCCTATTCTTCCTAAGTACGCGTAAGATCCACCTCCGGCCGTTTAGACACGGAAAAGAACAATACGTACTCGTGAGAACAATAAGGAGAAATGCACCCGAATCTTTCTTAAATACTAAATCATCTTACATTTGTTCACATCCTAGATGTGACGAAAGCATTCAAAGAGCAATCTCAAAACAGGGACTATTCAAAATTAATCCCTAACGGATTAATTTTGAATGGGCATTGACCTAAAAGGCAACCTAATTCATGATGTTCAGGACAATATGTATCACAATACAATACAAAACAATACAATAATTTGGTCAAACTATTAAAATAACAAAAAATTAAATGACACAAAATTAACAAAATAACAGAAAAATAATTAATAAATACATCACACAAAAAAAATTAACCTTGAGAGAGTACATAATGTGAAGGGGTGGCGCCTTAAATCCAAATGATTGACAAATTAATGCAGCATGCTAATAGTAGAGCGCCTTAAATTCGTGCACAGACAAGCGGCTGCTGATCATATAGCACCTTCAATTGGCGGCCTCTGATTGTTTGTTGGACTTCCATTGGAATGGCAAGATAAATGGACTAACGGAAAACTTTAACGAAAATGAAAGTGTTTATGATTGTAGGATTACATGGCATTAGGAACGCATGAGCATTTATTATTTATTTCATTTTCATGCTTTTGAGAATTAAGTTAATTTTACAAAATCCAAGACTGAAACTATATCCCGCACTGAGAGAATGTTTGAATCTCTCACCCGTTCCACTGTTATGTGGGTTCCAAGTAATGAGGAAGAGGCGCCAGAACAAGGTCATGAGTAAAAGCAAGTGGAATGATCCATGTTTATGATTAAATGCCACTTATATATATTATGTTTTGTTTGTTTAATTTCCACTAAAATTAGTACACTTGAACATTCATGGTTGTTACCGTATTCCTAACCATGTCTGTTGTGACCGTTGTTGAACCACTTTGATTATTGTTGTAGGACTATTGTTTGTTATATTTAATTTGGCATTTGTGGAAGTTGTTGATAATGGATGTGATGTGTATACGCCTTACGTATAAATACGTGGCGGGTTGTCTCGGGGTGTGACATTAATCTTCCTTTCTATTCCATTCTCTACTCTCCTTCTCCAAACAAGGTGCACAGAGACTGTGTATTCCACCTCTTAAAATTTGTGTGATTCGTATCAAATTGTTCCTATAAATGTTCTGTCGTTATAACAATATGAAGCACAACAGATATAATAAGGGTATTAAAAAAAAAAAGAGGAGGGTTCAAATGCACCATGATTTTGTGCTCCAATGTGCTCCACATCATTTATCTCTGTTTTCAAAGTCCGAACAGTCGATTCGAACCACTCAACATGATCTTCATAATAAAATATGCTTGGAGACCAAATTTTATATTTTTTAGAATTGTTTTACTATTTTTTACATTGGTACAATATCACTTTTTCGAATGGACCAGAATTTCCTCACAACAATGATTTTGTACCCCGACATTATTATTAATATCCAAAGTTAATTGGAAATTAATAATAATGCCCACCTTAGTTGGGTATTTTTTAAAATGCCCAAACCGGCCATTAAATGGCCAGTCCCCATTTTTTTCTCAACCATCCATTAAATGGTTGGTTGGGACTTTTTTAAAAAAAATATTTGTTAGATTAACTCTTTCAAGCTATAATAAGCTAAATTACTGGAAATTACGCTAAATTAAGCTAAAAAAGGTAAATTACGCCATCTTTCATAAATCATAAAAAATACTAAATAAATTTCAAAAATAGTAAAAATTAGTATTATACAAGTTCATTAAATAACCAATTTACTGAGCTACTTAGATCGAATAAGAATTCTACCGATCCAAACTAATTCAAACTTTCGATCAGTAGAATTCCTACCGATCTTTCTACTCATGAAAATTTACATGTACTCTTTATGTTTCCGTTTCTTCTTTTTTAATATTTTCTACAAATAAAAAATTCTCCAATATACCAATTTCTTCACGAAAGAATAACAGGCCTACAAATGGACTTGGGCTGCTGGGCCTTCTGAAACCATCTTCTATTTTTTTTATTTTGAAAGCATTTTCCCGTAGGCTGAAACTTATCTAAACAGAATTTCACACATTTCTCTCCAATATACCAATTTTTTGTTTGTATGTAAAATATATTCTAGTGATTATTGAATGCCTTTAAGTTGGCTAATATCCACAATTTAATCTTATCAGCAATTAACAAATATTTTGAGATATACTAATAAGTTGTACTTTAATTCAACTAAACTAAATATTAAAAATAAAGCTTCTACATACTAGTATAGCGTTAGAAGGTAATTTCTGATAGAATATTTAAATTTAAGACAAGTTCCTGTACCATTGAAACCGTATTTAAATTGATATACAAATTAAGTGGCATTACTAATTTTATACACACTATGGTGGGTGAAGGAGCGTAAACTATTTTCAAATATTGATGGAAAGGTTGTATATTCTGCATACAGCCGTTCGTGACATCTATTTTTCAAATAAAACCAATTTGTCAAAACATCCACATTTTTGTCACAATCCAAGTCTCAGGACGACTAAAGTGTGATTATAACATTATATTTTACATCCACATTCAATTGCTTAACGAAGTAGGACAGAAAAAAACTTTAACGGACTGATACAAATCATTACTGGTACGAAGAGAAAGGCACATGGAGCTGACAATATAATACAAGTCTCCAAATTGAGCAATGAAGGAACCATATTCGGTTTTCTTTTGTTGGCTATGTTTTAATCTTATATATATTTTTTTAAGCTCAATAGTCTTTAGCATTTTTCTTTTTTAAGCTGACAAACTCTCTAACCGTAATTATCAATGGAATATGGACTTGGCCATTATTTTTCCTAAAAAAAAATAGTTTGCATGCATCAATGTACTGTTCATGTACCTACATCGATGAAAAATAAATAAAAATATAGAAAAGAAGTAAGCAAAGTCAAACTAAAAATCAATAACGCTTAATTATCCACTTATGTGAATAGATGTTTATAAACTAAAAATCTATAGTTGATAGCCGACTCTTAATAAAAAAATTACCACTCATTCAAATTTGCGAATAACCTTCTCTTTATAAACAGATGATTTTTTTTGTCATTCTTTTCATGAGAATGAGAATTTAACAATTGAAAATTAAAGATGCGTAGCTATGCAAACTTGATTAATGTATTTATTATTTTTCATCTTTACTTTGTTTATATTTTAGTTAAATTTGTAATGGTCATTTTAATCGGTATTTTTTATGGTAAAAAACTCTACTTCGTTTGACCACACACATTAATTGAATTTGACTAATCACTAGTATAAAAACACAAAGCATAGAGGCATATTATACACGTTTGCTCCAAATTTTCATTAAATCCGTGTCCACATCAAGAAAACATTGTTCCAAAAATTTGCTCCGAATATTTGGCCAAATTATACATGGTTTTAATTTGGAGCCGTGAATAATAACCCATTAGTAATTAATGTTTTTGTACTACTGTTGTTGGGTAACTTCAAGCATATGTATGTCTTCATATCATATGTACAACCTTAATGAGGTGGTGGTTGTAAAGTGAACCGCGGTGGACCAGCGCCAAAAATCAATTTTTAGTCCACTGCAGGAATTGAACTCATTCCCTTTTGGTTAACAATCACTACTACAAAAAAGCTAATTCTACACTGCACATTGTACACGGTTTTTCCAATTTTATATAAAAACCGTGTACCAAATATGAATTTTTGAAAGGCCAAAAAATATGGGGGAATTATACACGGACATTTAGTTAAGAATCAGTGTAGAATTGTTTGAGAGAGCTACACGGTTTATTAGGGATCAAAAATCCATGTGGAAAGAAGACCGTGTGGAAAAGATTGAGAGAGCTACACGGATATTAAACTAAAATCCGTGTATGAATTGCTACACGGATATTTGATAATAAATCCGTGTAGAAATAGTAAGAGAGCTACACGGTTTTTTATTATAAATAGCCGTGAAGAATGGTTAGAGAGCTACACGGTTTTGTATCAAATATCCGTGTATAAAGGGTAATGCTACACGGATTGTTTAATAAATAACCGTGTATGACTTGTGAGAGAGCTACACGGATTGTTAAGTATAAATCCGTGTTGAAAAAGGCTTTGTAGGGTTTTGTGCACTATAAAAGGGCCCCTTCTTTTCGAGAGGCCTTATCCTTCCAGCGCCGTTTTGATCAAGTAATTAATACTCTTTCTCTGTATTGAACTTATCTGATTTCTGCAATGGCTAGCAGCTGGAATCTGACATCTTTGAAGTTTTTATTTTCTCCTCTCTATCTTTCTAAGGTAAATGTATACATATTTTCCTTTTCTCTCTCTAATTTTCTGTTCATTAATTATTATTGCTTATTTAGGTGTGTAATATATTCATGCATGCTTGATTTCTTAATTAGATAATGTAAATAATTAGTGTATTGTTGTCCAATAACCGACCTATAGATGCTTTTAGGTCCATGCCCGTTCAAAATTAATCCAATAGGGATTAATTTTGGACAGTCCCCGTTTTGGGACTGCTCTTTGAATATTGTGTCTCATTTAGGATGTGAACACATATTAGCGAGATTTAATTAGTATTTGAGGAAAGTTCGACAGTATTTTCCCTTATTGCTCCTACGAGTATGTCATTCGTATGCATACTTGAGGAGTTAAAGGGAAATGCTGTCAAATTTTTCTCAAATACTAATTAAATCTCGCTAATATGTGTTCACATATAGGACATAATATTCAAAGAGTGGGTTAGGATTGTAAACCTGCCCTTTGTAAACCCAAAATTTGGTACAATTTATATGTTGATCATGCATGATTAATTGATCAAATCATTTTTTTAATTTAATTTATAGATGGATCGAAGTTGGATGTATGAATTGCGACGTGACAGTGAAGAATATTTGGTTCGCGTTGATGAGTTTATAAAATTTGCTGAGAGGTATAGAGTGAAGAAAAAAAGAAGAAGACATTTTGTGTCCTTGTAGAGATTGTAAAAATATTTTAAGATTTGGGAACTCCGAAGAAATTAGAGCTCATTTGATTTATCGGGGATTTAAGAAGAGATATACATGTTGGATCATGCATGGTGAGAAATTTGGTGAAAGTAGTAGTACCAATAAATATTTTAATCATTGTGAATTGAATGATGAGAATGTAGAAATTTCTGATAATTTTGAACTTGATTGGAACGAGAATTCTAAGGATGTCGAAATTTTTAATAATGTTGAACCCGGAAATGACGATGATGAGCTGGAGATGAATTTTGATGAAAATATACAACACGAGTTTATTGAAAATCTGGAGGAAATGTTTCGTGATGCGGAAGATGAAATTAGTTATAAAAATTATGAGAAATTCCAAAATTTGTCTAATAATCCAAAAAGCAGTTGTATCCCGGGTGTACCAAATTTACGAAACTGTCAGCTGTGTTGAAATTATTAAACTTAAAAGCAGACAATGGTTGGAGCGATAAGAGTTTCACGTCCTTATTACAGCTTTTACGAGAAATGCTCCCAGATAACAACGAGTTACCCGATACAATATATCAGGCGAAGAAGTTGATATGTCCAATGGGGTTGAAGATCGAAAGAATACATGCATGTCCGAATGACTGTGTATTGTATCGTAACGAGTACGAGGCCATGCATGTTTGTCCTAAATGCGGTGTTTCACGGTATAAACGTAAGGACCAGGACACTGATGATTGTAATGAGGACAAAAAGGGCCGACCTCCGGCTAAGGTGTTGTGGTATTTGCCGATAATACTGAGATTCAAACGGTTGTTTGTGAATCCCAAAGATGCGAAATTATTGCGTTGGCATGAAGAAGAGTGCAAAAAAGACGGTAAACTAAGGCACCCGGCCAATTCTCCTCAGTGGAGAAACATTGATAGATATTTCAAAGAATTTGGTTCCGAAATGAGAAACCTTAGGATTGTGGTGAGCACAGATGGAATGAGTCCGTTTGGAAGCTTGAGCAGTCGGCATAGTACTTGGCTAGTTCTTATATCCATCTACAATCTTCCTCCTTGGTTGTGCATGAAACGCAGATATATAATGATGTCATTACTAATCCAAGGACCCAGACAACCCGGAAATGACATAGATGTATATCTCGCACCATTAATTGAGGACCTCCAAAAATTGTGGCATGATGGCGTCCCGGTCTGGGATGCGTACAACAAAGAGGTCTTTCAACTGCGGGCCATGGTGTTTTGCACCGTAAATGATTTCCCCGCGTACGGAAATTTATCGAGTTACACTTGTAAAGGAGCAAAAGCGTGCCTTATCTGTGAAGATGACACGCAGGTGCTGAGGTTGAAAAATTGTCAAAAGAATGTTTTCATGGGGCATCGTAGGTTTCTTCCTGTTAATCACCCATACCGTAAGAAGAAGAAGAGCATTCAACAGGAAAATTGAGCTTGGAGTGGCCCGTCGTCCATTAGACGGGAAGAGTGTCTTCAAGCGGGTAAAAAACCTTGAAGTTGTTTTTGGAAAATGTGCCGAAGCACCACCGAAGAATATTTGGAAAAAGAGGTCCATATTTTGGGAGCTACCGTACTGGAATATTTAGAAGTGAGACATTGCATAGATGTCATGCATGTTGAAAAAAATATCCGCGACAGTTTGATTAATTATTATTGAACATTAAGGGGAAAACTAAAGACGGTATTAAAGATCGAAAAGACATGGTAGAAATGGGAATACGACCCGAGCTTGCACCGCAGGAGAAAGGGAAGCGCACATACCTACCCCCCGCACTGTGCACAATGTCAAAGAAAGAGAAAACAAGCTTTTGTGAATGCCTTCATAGTATTAAAGTCCCATCGGGGTATTCCTCGAATATTAAGAAGCTGGTGTCGATGAAGGACCTGAAATTGCTTGGTCTGAAATCCCACGACTGTCATGTTTTACTGACACATATGATTCCTGTTGCAATTCAGGGAATTTTACCAAAGCACGTTTGGGAAACCATTACAAAGTTTTGTACTTTATTCAATGCAATCAATTCCAAAGTGATAGACCCTCTAAAGTTGGACTTTTTGCAAAAGGAGGTCGTCGTTCCTCTTTGCCAACTTGAGATGTATTTTCCGCCATCTTTTTTCGATGTTATGGTTCACCTTGCTGTTCATCTTGGGAAAAATTCAGATCTGTGGTCCCGTGTTCCTGCGGTATATGTTTCCATTCGAGAGATACATGGGCATCTTGAAAAAGTACGTAAGGAACCGACATCGACCCGAAGGTAGCATTATAGAAGGATATTCCACAGAAGAGGTGATTGATTTTTGCACCAACTACATGGCCGGTGTGGATCCTATTGGTGTTCTGAAATCTCGATACGAGGGAAGGCTCCAAGGAGTCGGGACAATTGGGTTGAGAGCCATAGTTGCTGATATAAATGAACTACAAAAGGCACATTTTATTGTACTACAACACATGACAGATGTTTCTCCCTACATAGATGAGCACATGACAATCCTTCAACAACAAAACTACACAAGAAGTCAGAAGTGGCTTACTAACGAGCATAATCGTTCTTTTATAGGATGGCTGAAAGAAAGAGTGAAGTCACACCCCGTACCCGAAATTGTTAGACTGCTGGGCGAAGGACCCCAAATTATTGTCAGAACATTCCAAGGATACAAAATTAACGGATATACTTTTTATACTAAATGGAAAAGTGAGAAGAGCACGATACAAAATAGTGGGGTGACGTTGGTGGCAACGTCTCAAGAATTCAGTAGATCCGGAGATGGCCGGGCTGTAATAGCATCAAAGTCATATTATGGCGTTATTGAAGAAATTTGGGAGATCGTTTACAATCACCTGAGCATTCCCTTGTTTCGGTGTCAATGGGTCAAGACCGGGGTGTTAAAGTTGATAACGACGGGTTCATACTCGTTGATTTAACAAAGTTGGGTATGTTGATGATCCGTTTATACTCGCCAAGCAAGCCACCCAAGTCTTTTATGCCATTGACCCAAGTGATGATAGGTGGAGCGTCTGTCCTATCCGGAAAAAAGAAGGATAGGTCGGGGTAGAAAATGTCGTCGATGAAGAAGAGTATGACCAGTTCGACGAAATACCGTCATTTTGTGCCGACATGCAACATGAGGTAGCAACAATTGAAGAAAACGATGGAGCAAACTACATGCGATCCGACCACAATGAAGGATTATGGGCGAGGGTAAGGTTGAAAAGGAGAAAAAAAAAAAGAGAAAAAGGAAACAAAAAAGCCGGTGTGTAATATTTATTTTTGTTTAAAATTGAAACTTTTAATATTTCTTTTTCAGAAACAACATTTGTAATAATAAAATATTTCTAGTTCAAATATTAGTATTAGTTTTTAAAATATTAGTGAATTCTTAAATAATGAAAATAAATATCAATATTAAGTATTAGTTTTTAAAATATTAGTGAATTCTTAAATAATGAAAATAAAATATCAAATATTAGTATTAGATTTTAAATATTAGTACAATATTAAATATTAAGAATAAAATATTTGTAGTTCAAATAGCAAATATTAGATTTCTCTAGTTCAAATATTAGTTCATTTTTTATAATAATGGTACAAAATTTTCTAGTTCAAATATTAGTATTAGTTTTTAAAATATTAGTTAAAATATTAAATAATAAAAATAAAATATAAAATATTAGTATTAGTTTTTAATTATTAGTACAAATATTAAATATTAGTAATATTAAATGTCTATAGTTCAAATATTAGTTCAAATATTAATAATAATAAAAAAACCGGGTATTAGTTAATATTAGTATAAGTTTTAAATATTAGATGTGATATACAATTTTAGTTAATTTATTATTAGTTTAAATAATATAAAAATAAAAAGAAACCCAATTTAATATTTTTGAACTTTTTATACATGGGCTTTTAGTTAATAATACGTGTAGAAATAGTCATTGTACACGGATTTTACTATAAAACTGTGTATAAATTAAAGAGAGCTACACGGACTTTTAGTTAATAGTCCATGTAGAAAGGGGAATTCTACACGGATTTTACTATAAAACCGTGTATAAATTAAAGAGAGCTACATGGACTTTAGTTAATAATCCGTGTAGAAAGGAGAATTGTACACAAATATTTAAGTATTTGTCTGTGTAGAAAGATGCATTGTACACGGTCGTTAACTTAATAATCCGTGTAGAAAGAGTTACAAGGTATAATTCAAAAGCCTTCTCTTCTAAATTTTCATAAGTCACACGCCGTTTGAGTTCCAAAAGCCCCTAAATCTCTCCGGCCACTGCCACCACTCTGGTCCACTCCGCCATTGTCGGTCCTCTGCCACCTTTCCGGTCCACCCTCTCCTCTCTCGGTAAAATACTCTTCATTTCTCTGATTTTTGCCGAGTTTGGGTTGTTGATTTTCCCGACACGTTGGAATTAATTGCATTTGGGGGATTCTCTTAATTCGGCCAGTAAAGAGCACTAGAGTTCGGGTTCTGATTTGTAAGTTTTTTTGCTTATTTTGCTGTGCTGTTCTACCTTTGCTATGTTGTGCTGCCTTGTGAGGCCTTTTTGGGTGCCACTTTACTGTCCCTAATACAAAAAAAAAAAAATCGGCTTGCACCATGTTTAAATTTTTGGTGGATATAGTTCAAAACCTATTAACTAAATTATGGTGGATATAGTTCAAAACCTATTCACTAAATTTGTTGGTATTAAATTTAAAGGGTCTGTATTTAACAATTTGTAATATTCTATTAGTTATCTATATGATGGAACACTATATAATATTAATATTAATATACATGCCATTGATCTTCTAAAAGTACTCCAAACAGCCAAAATGACCTCTGCTGGTAAATTGATCAGTGCAGATCAATGCGGGGGCCAAAACAAATTTATGACTTGCCCAACAGACAGAGGACTCCAAAACACACAAAATGGACACAAATTTCATATTTTTTTATTATATTTCAATTTTATATGATTTTTCAAATGTCAGCTTTTTTAATTCATATTTTCTGCTATTTAAAGGTGCAGAATTTGCATTTTGAGAGGCTGAACTTTGGAAATTTATATAAAATCGATAAAAAATCAGAAAAATATGAAATTATTGTCCTAGTTGTGTGTTTTGAAGTCTTCCATTTAATTGTGGTGTTCATTTTGCATTTTATTTCTCTGTTTTCTCACCATTTTGCACATAGGTCCATTACTTTCTTTTAATTTTTTTTTTATGGTAGAACCATGTTGGTTGAGGGTGAGCACGTAGATATGATGGCAGAAGAGGATCAACAAGCTACTGCCCCATCAGAAAGAAGGAAAAGAGGTCCGACAATGTGCACAAGCACGTCCGAGAAGAAGCAGTTGGAAATCCGGTTCACGGCAGATGGGCGTGCGCAGGGTCCAAACCGAATGGCGTACTCAAATTAGTGTTGCAATTTGATGAAGCAAAAGGCAAGTATCCTTGTAGAGAGATGGAATCAGTTTGATAAAGAGGATAAGAACAACTGGTGAAACATGGTGAAGGTAAAGTACCTAACAACTCTTTCCTTTTTTTTCGTTGTTGTACATGAACTTAAATACAGTAAATTTGGTGTCAATCAGGCTCAGTGGAACATCGAGAGTGAAACCCCAAAGGCTAGGACTTTGAGGATAATGAATGAAGGTTAGAAACAATTCAAGAGCACGTTGAAGACGGATTTCATGGAGAAAGAGAGAAATCCGGTAGGATACTATACTTGGCTAACACAAGAGGTGTGGGAGGAGTTTCAAGCTTTGAAGTCCACAGAAGAGTTCAAGGTATATAACTTTAGCCAAAGTAGTTTTTGTTTTTTCTCGATCTTCAATTATCTTTCTAAAAATAATTGATTTTCTTACACTTGTGACGAAAAAAAGTAATGAAGGCAGGAGGATCATTGCCATGAACAAGTATCCGCACCATTTAAGGTCAGGTGGTTACGAGGGTAAGTCGGAAGAATGGAGGACAGTATTGGAGCAAAACAAAGATTCTGACTCACCCGTGGTTAGGATCCAAAATCCTAGGGGCCAAGATTGGTTCATGGGTAGATCCGAGTTAACCGCTGACGGGAGGATAGTACTCCCAGAGAAATTGCAACCCGTGGCTCAGAGAATGGTAAGAGTCATTTGTTATAACTTTGTGTCATTCAAACAAAATTATAACTCCGAATGTACATCACTTGGTCTTTTGCTATAACTAATTTTTCTATTAACAGTTGGAGGTGGAGGAGGAGGAGGAGGTCAATTTGGGTGCCCGGAGGGTCGAAAGACAAAATGATTCCTTGGCCGCAGCGCTCGAGAATCCAGAACACACGGGTCGAGTAAGGGGTGTAGGGGCTGGAAGGAGGTCTTCCGAGTGGAGGGACAAAAACCTCGAAGAAAATCTCGTGCCAAAGTTAATAAAGACGAGATAGTTGCGCAGATACGCGCGGAGGTCAGCAAAGAGTACGACGCAAAGCTGGCTGAGATGGAATCAAGGTTGTTGAACCAAATTACATCTCTTGCGCAGCAATCCGAGCAACCACCTCCCATTTCGCCGGGAATTCGGCGAAGTAGTCAAGCATCCGAGACTTGGGCCTTAGACGATTTGGAAAATCTAAAGGTAATCACTACTTGTTCATAGTCTAAAGGTAATTAATACCTGTTTGTAACCTTGTTAGACAATATCGCACCATTAAAAATAACAACTTTTTGATAATTGCAGGACCCCAGAGCATGCGACCTCGTCCTGTGGCAGGGTAGTGTTCCTCTGACCGTTGCTAAGGGCGTTGTACTTCCAGGAGCCCCAAGTGTACACCATGCTCAGCTAAGGCCCGACCATGCATGCGTGCAGGTTGACTTAGTCGTGGAGGGATGGGGGCGCGTACCTCTTCCTGTCCCTACCGGCGAAATGTTTGTACTTGATGATGCCCGGTCGACATTTGTCCAATGGCCCAAGAGTCAGATTATTTTGGATCAGGTAATCTCTAAATAATTCATTTCTTTTGTTACATTCAAATCATTCTTTTTGAAATACTTGAAGAAGGTTTCAAATTTTGATGCAGACACGAGGAGATGATGTCACCGGTACGGACTGTTGTGGCTTGCAACGTCGGGGCTGACGCGCCAGAATCACCAGACCGTCCTATAGTCACCAAAGAAGAATACAACCGTTTGCCCGATGATTTGCGCCTTCTCCACGACCGCTTGATGTTGGCACCCGAAGGCATGAAGGATATCATCATCCCTGTCCCACCTGGGATGTTTGTACACGAAGGCAGGGATCTCGTGCTGTCGTTCAAAGACTTCAAGGACCTTCTCCACCACTCGTCATCCGATAAATGGCTCGATGTGTCATTCATCACCATTTTCCTCATGTTAGTGACCAAAAATTATTTTCATTATTGTATAGAACTCAAATATATATTCTAATATAAAATGATGAGTTTTCAAGAAGCTAGTCCGAAACTGTAATGAGATGGTACAAAAGAAGAGCTTGTGCATATTTCTGGACCCCGAGAGAGTGAGTGCTACGTCACTGAGATGTTATCCGGATATGGCTATCGAGTACATGTGTTCAGCGATGCATCGTGCTATGGAGGAGGAGAAGAAATTCATTATCGTGCCATACCACCAGAGGTTAATTCTAACCTTAACTTATGTATTGTTTATATTAGCAAACACTCGTGTCACTATTATATGCTAAAGTACTATAATTTTTCTCCTCCCACAGCAAACACTGGTGTTTGATTATCATTGTGCCTTACCTAAATACGAGCATAATCGTTGATTCTTGTAAGCCCAAAGGAAAGATCGCAGCTGACAAGTGCAAAGATATCTTCTCTTATGTCAATAAGTAAGCAATAATAATTCACTTGGTTTGAATTTTTTTCAATTATATCAAATTATAAAATTGCTAATTACATTCACTCAATTTTGTAAGGGCTTTTGTGAGATATGTTAAAGAGATAGCACGCGCCTGAAAAATAAGTTGAATTGGAAGTGGTTGCTGGTGAGCACACTATAATTTTATAATTTCATATTTTTTTCAAAAAATTATTGTCATTCTAACATAGACCGCTAAATGCAAATTTCAGGACCCGCAACAGTTAGAAAGTTGGGAATGCGCTTATTACACGATGATTTCATGTTTGACTTTGTCGAAAGAATACAATTCCAATTCCCAAATTCGGTATGTAATTCATATTAATTGTTCCTATATAATAGCAATTGATATTTGCAACTATCTTGCATCTACCTTTTCTTGTTACTAATTAATACCAAATTGTAATTGTAGAATGTGACAAAGCAACCGCATTACACCTTTTCGAATGGAATTTTGTAATGCTTAATATGGATTTCCATAATTTTGTATAATTTAATGTATATGAATATTGTATAATTTAGTGTATATGAATATTGTATAATTTATTGCATATGGATTTCTGGCTAATCTGAAAAATATGAATTTCTTGCTAATCTGGAAAATATAGATTTCTTGCTATCTGAATTTTGTATAATTATGTAGCAAAACTGGCTAGCAAAACTGGAGGCTAGCCCAAAAACAAAAAATACAAAAAAAAAATTGTTAATTCTACACGGATATTTAACTAAAGTCCGTGTTTGATAGTTCAGAGAGCTACACGGATGTTTAGTTAAATGTCCGTGTAGAAAGATGAGAGCTACACGGATATTTAGTTAAATGTCCGTGTAGAAAAAGGAGAGCTACACGGACATTTAGTTAAATATCCGTGTAGAAAAAGGAGAGCTACACGGATTTTTAGTTAAAAGTCCGTGTATAAAAAGAATCGTACACGGTTGTTTAGGTAATATCCATGTAGCTCGGTAACATGGAGAGCGACACATGCAGGTCTTTGTACACGGCTGTTTATAAAGTAATCCGTGTAGAATCGTTATAATTGCACACGGGCAAATGTCCGTGTGTAGTTATTGAACTAATCGTACACCCTCGATTTAAACACGGTAGGAAATCCGTGTAGCTCCTCCATTTTTGTCCGTGTATAATCTCTTTTTTTGTAGTAGTGTAGTAAAGAAAATTTTAGCATCAAATGTGTAATTGAATATGGACGATGAATCCTATATTTTCACCTGATGTATACTAAATTTCAAAACATTTTTAGTAAAAAATTGCACTATTAAAATTAATGCGTCAGTATCAAGTGCATAATTTTAACTTTGTAACTTTTAATTAGAGGTAAATTAAGGTCTTGTGATAATTTAATTAGAGTTAATATGAGATTAATTATATGAGGGATAAATAAGAAAGAGTTAAGGATAAATAAGATAAATTTAAGGGTGTGCTCCAGAGGTCGGGAACAGAGGAAAGGGAAAGGGAGGGAAGGGGAGACTGGCCCAGACCGCACATGATTGGGGGGTTCACTTGCTTCAGAAGAGAAGAATCAGAGAGGGAGCGGAGGGCAACGGACATTGTGCGGAGGGGAGCGAATGTGAGCTTCACATATAACTTTGGTGAAACCGTTCACCCCAAATCGGGGGTGTAGATTTTACTGTGCGGAGGGGAGCGTCGCCCTCGTCTCTTCCTTCCTTTCCAGTCTACTCTTCTACACAACTGACTTCTGGAACACACCCTAAGTCTTTAAGAGTAAATAAAAAAACTACACAAGTTATGAGGGGTACATAGAAACACTAGTACAGAAAACGCGACTATACACAACATATCATACACGGATGCAAAAAAAATTTCATATTAACAGTGTGTAATGGGAGGAGGCGCTTGCGCGAATGAAAGCCCATACATACCCACACGGTCATTTAAAACCCGACCATGTGCTAAAGTCATGAATTTTTGTACACGGTTTATTATGAATGAACCGTGTACGACTCGAGGCCTCTATACATGGTTAATAGTTTAGAACTCGTGTATGTTTTGTACAAATATCTAAATACAGGCTTCTCTCAAAATCCGTGTTAGTTTCACTCGCGCCTTGATCAACTGAACGTTTAGTTCAAATTTGTTTGTATTGATTCAATTTGTATATATTTGTGTTTTGAGTTCAATTGCATTCTTATTTTATAAATGCATGTTATCATATTAATTAATTTATGTGTATTTATGGCTAGAAAATTAACAAGGAAGCTTGTCATAACATTAATTATAAAAATCTTGAAAAAATAAAATATAGACATATTAAATAGTACAGAACAAACAAGCAACATAAACAAGCAAAAGATATATAGATGAAAGTCAATATTATACATATACATGCATAAGAATCTGTCTAAAAATTAGCAAAATAACACTAGAAATTAAACAGAGCAATTACATAAACAACTACTAAATAGAAGCATCTTTTTGTTTCCTGGAGCCTCTGGCTACGGCGTGGCTGAGGTGGTAGGTGGCTTTTCAGGCTGCGGCGGGCTCAGACAATGGTGGTCATGGCCAATTTTTCTTGATTATGGGAGGGGGTGTGACTGCTTGATCACCAGAGGTTTTGCCTCTTCGCCTCAATATATATTACTCTTCGAATCATGGAGGGAATTCAGGGACTTCCACCCATACTTCATTTGGCCATACTACCCAATCGATACGTTTTTCTCGTAGCAAATCAGTTAAAGACTTAGGCTGATCATTAGAAGTCATAAGAATCGATGAATTGATTTGCTTGAAAAAGGTTGTAATCTATAAAAATATATCTAAGGAGATAAAACATCTATATATGAGACCTGTCATATTCTACTTCTGACATAATTAAATTTGATAAAACAAAATTGATAATAAATTTAAATACTTAAATCTAACACTGCTAAAACAAATAACCTGTGTATGGTCACAATTTCTACATAGTGTTCTAAACAAATCGTGTATAAATGTTGATAAAGAGGCTTGGTTTTTCGTGCATGTTGGTCTAGCTGTCTCTTCGACTTCCCTATAATGTATACACGGTTAGTGTTGAAGAATAATCTCAGAAAATAATTTCATTATAGATCAAGGGTATATGTACAAAAGTGTAAATAGGTACAGCTGTACCAAATAGTAATTAGAATAGGTACCAACGGTAAAATATTTCTAACCGTTGGAAAGTTGTAATATATAGATGAAAATCTATACTTTAATAAACATAACAGAAATATACAAAGGATTTAGATTCATTCTCTCAAAAATAACATGGTATCAGAGCAAAAAAAATTCTGTGACCACAAAAACCAACATCAATACCAGTAAACTGGTTTCCACAATCATAAAAATAGCAAAGTGCAAAAATGGCTCAAGAAGGGCAACATGAGGCTACCAATTCCTTAAAGCTCACAAATACTTTGCTCAATGGCAAGAATTATCTTCCATGGGCAAAGGCCGCATCAAGAGCTCTCAGCGGTCGAGAGATGCGGGAATACATCACGGGAGAAAATCAAGAGCCAAAACCAGCAAATCCGAATTTGCTGACCGAAACCGAAAAAAAGGCAGCAAAAAAATGGAGAACTCACAACGATAAAATCATAACTTGGCTCACAAATTCCATGGAGCCATCAATTTCAGAACTGTTTCTTCTTGCTGACACGGCTTTTGATCTATGGCAAGCCGTGAAAGATATGTACGGGCAAGAAAACAACTTCTCTCGTATCTATCAACTAAAATTAGAAATTCAGCAAGAAAAGCAAGGCACGCGAAAGAATGTAGAGTACCTCGGTGCTCTTCAAAAGAAAAAAGATGAGCTTCGATCGTATCGGCCGCCGACCACCGACTTGGCCGTAATAAAAAAACGGCAAGAAGAAGATGATATCTTTGAATATCTTGCTGGTCTAAATTCCAGCTATGAGGCCGTGCGGGCTCAGATTATGAACACCGTTCCCCTTCCCTCTTACTCTCAAGTCAAGAATATGATCCAACAAGAAGAAAGTAGAAGAGAGGCCATGGGTGGTCCACAAATCGTAACCGAAGAGGGACACGAGAACCATAGCTTCGCAGTGGCCAAAAAATTCAATTTTTCAAATTTCGGCCAAAACCCTAGATCCCAAATCCGCTCGAATCACGGTGAAATCGAGAGGTGTACGGGGTGTAAAAAGGAGGGGCACACTCATGAGAACTGCTGGTTTCTTCATCCTCATTTAAAACCAAAACATTGGAAAAAAGGGACCTCTGCTGGAGGAAGAGAAGATTGGAATAAAGGAAAAGAAAGAGGGGCACGTGAGATACAGCGTGGGGGATATTTCACTGAACAGCATGCGAATGAAAGGGAACCGCATACGGGTGAAAGAAATGAAACGCGTAGTGGTGCAGAGTTGCATGCGCTTGCCTCTGAAACGATTGCGCGTGAGATGCTTCAATTAAAAAATCCACGTGAGATGCTTCAATTGGGTGAGGTGCTTCAATTGGTCAAAGCGCGTGAGGCGCGGGAATTAAGCAAAACTCAGGGTGGATCTAAGTCCAATTCCAACTATTTCTCTGACGGGTCAGCTAACGGGTCTGGTTATTTTGCTGGCGGGTCAAAATCAGGTGGAAACGGGTCAGTGGCAGCGGATCAACTACAGGCACTGATGCAGCAGATGTCTGTGTTGCTAGCCCAACAAAACAATTCGTTCTCTGGTATTTCTACACACTCAAAAAATTTAAATTTATTAGATAAAATAATCATTGATAGTGGTGCTACGGATCATATGTTCGGCAACCAAGCACTTCTAAAAAATTTAGACATGACCAAAAACAACCAATTTGTCATGGTAGCTAACGGTATGAAAGCTAAAATAAATGGTATAGGTGAAACTATATTTTTTAACAAAAAAATACTCAATGTGCTATATCTAGATACTTTTCCTATAAACTTACTTTCGGTTCAAAAATTAACACAAGAATTAAATTGTGATGTAATATTTTCTCGTAAAAATGTTGTATTTCAGGACCGGGAAACCGGGACGAAGATTGGTGAAGGATTTCATGAAAATGGACACTATTTTTTGAATTCAAAAAATTATTTTTGTGCTTCCGCTAAATCCGTCGATATAGGCCTTTGGCATAGAAGATTTGGGCATCCCTCCAACAAGATTTTAAATTATATTTTGGATTGTAAAAATTTAAATTGTGATAATTGTGAAGTTTGTAAATTGGCAAAACAAACTAAGCTTCCTTTTTCTCATTCTAATAGCAAAAGTGAAGCTATGTTTGATTTAATTCATTCGGATGTATGGGGACCGGCCCCAATTGAATCATATAATGGATTTAAATATTTTGTTATTTTTATTGATGATTTTTCAAGAACCACTTGGTTATACTTACTAAAATCAAAAAATGAAGTCTTTAGTATTTTTAAAGAATTTTTTTGTCTCATAGAAAATCAATTTAATGCAAAATTAAAAATATTTAGGTCGGATAATGGAACGGAATTTGTAAACAAAAATTTTTCAATGTTTTTTAAAGAAAAAGGAATTATACATCAAACTACTTGTATTAATACACCCGAACAAAACGGAGTGTCGGAAAGAAAAAATAGACATTTGTTAGAAATGACAAGAACATTGATGTTCCAAAGCAATGTCCCTAAAATATATTGGTCGGATGCCATACTTTGCGCTACACATCTAATTAATAGGTTACCAAGTTCAAGGTTAGAAAACAAAATCCCGCTAGAAATTCTTTACCAACAAAAAATCACCTTCGACCATTTAAGAATATTTGGATGCACAAGTTTTGTGCATATTAAAAGAAAAGATAAGCTAGATTTTGTTTCAACTAAAACAATTTTCTTAGGATATTCATCATTTAAAAAAGGATACAAATGTTATGATCCTATTAATAAAAAATTATTTATTTCTAGAAATGTTATATTTCTTGAAAATGAGCCATATTTCAAAAAAATTCAAGTGCCTACTCAAATTCAAAATGAAACAATAAATTTGGTAACACCCTACATTGCTCAAAATAGTGTAGAAGAAAATGATACAAGTGATGTCGAAGAAGAAATATATGATAATAATAATAACATAAATGAGACCGAAGTAGTAAATAATTCGGGGCTTAGACGAACGTCTAGAGTATCACAACCTTCGAGTAGACTTAGAGATTATGTGACTTATACCGTCCAATACCCTATACAAAATTTTGTTTCATATAAAAAAATTTCGCCTTCATACCAAACCTTTCTTACTTCTATAGAAAAAGAAATAGAACCGAAAAATTACCAAGAAGCCATCCATAAACCAAATTGGAATAAAGCCATGAAGGAAGAGCTAAAAGCCCTAGAAAAAAATGAAACATGGGTAATTGTTCCATTACCAAAAAATAAAAAACCCGTTGGGTGTAAATGGGTTTACAAAATTAAATATAATTGTGATGGTACCATAGAACGGTATAAAGCAAGGTTGGTAGCCAAAGGATTTACACAAACCTATGGTATAGATTACAATGAAACATTTGCACCGGTTGCAAAAATGAATACGGTTAGAGTTTTATTCTCTATTGCCGTAAATAACGGTTGGAATTTATATCAAATGGATGTTAAAAATGCATTCCTTCAAGGAACACTTGAGGAAGAAGTTTATATGACCCTTCCACCGGGTCATGTAAAAGAAAAAAATGCTAACCTTGTTTGTAGGTTAAACAAATCAATTTATGGACTTAAACAATCTCCAAGGGCATGGTATGGCAAGTTATCTCAATATTTAGTTTCTTGCAATTTTAAAATTAGTAATGCCGATCACTCATTGTTTACCAAAAATGAAGGAGAAAATACAACCCTTGTGTTAGTATATGTAGATGATTTAATAATTACCGGAAACAATTTAGAAGAAATTAGAAAAATCAAATCCCAATTAAAAGAAAATTTTGACATTAAAGATTTAGGGTATTTAAAATATTTTCTAGGAATAGAAGTAGCATTTTCAAACAAAGGTCTATTAATTTCTCAAAGAAAATACACCTTAGATTTGTTAAAAGAAACCGGTAAATTAGGTTGTAAACCGGTCTCTACACCAATAGATAACAAGTATAAATTGAATACCGAAGATGGTGACCCCTTAGAAAACATAAACCAATTTCAAAGACTTGTAGGTAAATTGATTTATCTCACGGTAACTCGTCCGGATATTTCATTTTCCGTAAGTCAAATTAGTAAATTTATGCATTCACCAAGAACACCACATTTAGAGGCCATAAACCGAATTTTGAGATATCTAAAAGGAAATCCCGGAAAGGGCATATGGATGAAAAGAAATAATTCTAATGCAGTTTGTGGCTATTCCGATGCAGATTGGGCCGGTAGCTTTGATAGAAAATCCACCACCGGTTTTTGCACATTTGTAGGCGGGAATTTAGTCACATGGAAAAGCAAGAAGCAAAATGTTGTGGCACGATCAAGCGCAGAAGCGGAGTATCGAGCCATGGCATCAACCGCAAGCGAATTAATATGGCTCAAACAATTGCTCAAAGACATGGGAATCAACGTTGATCAACCCATGAAAATGTATTGCGACAACAACTCGGCACGTCACATTGCACTAAATCCCGTATTTCACGAACGGACTAAACACATAGAAGTTGATTGTCATTTTATTCGAGAAAAGGTTCAAGCCAAGGAAATAGAAACACCGTTTGTTCGAAGCAAGGATCAACTAGCGGACATTTTTACAAAAGGATTAGATCCTAAACCATTTGAAGAGATCACAAGCAAGCTAGGATTACTCGATATTTACAATCCTAGCTTGAGGGGGGGTGTTGAAGAATAATCTCAGAAAATAATTTCATTATAGATCAAGGGTATATGTACAAAAGTGTAAATAGGTACAGCTGTACCAAATAGTAATTAGAATAGGTACCAACGGTAAAATATTTCTAACCGTTGGAAAGTTGTAATATATAGATGAAAATCTATACTTTAATAAACATAACAGAAATATACAAAGGATTTAGATTCATTCTCTCAAAAATAACAGTTAGTTCTATGAACCATGGCATATTTTGTTAATCATACACGGTGTTTTATAACAAACTATATAGGTCTATTCTTTAGGGTTTTTCATTTTTCCACACCTCTTCATGTCTTTAATATTTTCCACTAACTCTCACTGTCTCACGTCTAATCAAATAACTCTCTCATATCTCTCTCTTCTCCTTCTTTATAGTTGCCGATTCCTCTTCCCTTCTTCACCCCTCTCTCTCTCTCTCTCTTAGGGTTTTCGGTGTCGCTCATTACATCTCTTAGGGTTTCACGTACAAACCACTTTCTTTCTCACTTGGATCTATTTTCCACAAACCACTTCTAAACCCGGTTAGGTTTTTTGTGATTTTTTGTCACCCGCTTAGGCTGAGTTGTTGTGGAATCTGAGGCCGGCCCAGATGCGAGGTTGGAGGAGGCTACTTCTTGTCACCCGCCTTGGTACTGTGCGGCCTTTGCCAAGCCTGAATGGGAAGCATGTTACGGTAATCTTTTAATTTCTATGTTATTTATCTAGAATGCCTTGTGATCAAAACAATTATTGTTGTTATCTGAAACGTTTATTATTGAAATTTGGGTATATTGATTTCTGTAATGTTTTGTACCAAAGCAAATGTTATATCGTTGAATGATCTCTCCTTGAACTGTTGAGTCGATGATATAATTGAATCAAGACATGCTTAGCAACTTTTGAACTGTTTTACATGTATAGAATGATGTATGTTGTAAAATTGTTGAAGGCCGAATGTACTCTGTGTTGCAATCTAAAACAATTATTGTTTATTGTTTCTGTAAATTTATTGATTTCTGAAATGTTTGGTGACAAAGCAAAGATTACATTGATGAAACAAATATGGTTTTCGTGTTTTGTTGGTGACTGCTGATGATGCATAATTGGTGTTGAGACCTTGCTAGTACTTAGTTTAATAGTTAGTCGATTAAGCCGGGTGTGAGTTGCTGAAGCAAATATGGCAATATATTAAAAAAAAATTAATGTGTAATTTTTGACAGAGAACAAATATGGGCATATGGCTCATTCTAGTGTATCTGTCCTCTTGGCTAAGACAATTGCAGATGAATGCCAAGCCAAATGCATGCTAGCATACAAACCTTACTAGTACGTGCTAAACTTTATAGTTTGATTAATTGAATAATTTGTTCAATTTTAACTTAATATTCCCCTTTTTCCTTTTAAATTATGCAGGATTGGTTGCTAATCGATATTCCAAACTGTCCGAATTTAAAATAAAAAAAAACTTGAAGAGCTTGCAACTTGAGTACTCTCTCTAACTTTCTCCTGACTTCTTAGTTTTTATCTCATTTTCCTTATTTACTTTACCTTGACTTGTCGTGTTACTTTAATGTACAAGCACTCTGAAACAGATGACAATTTTTATTATGGTACTCATTTTTTTCCTCTTGAGGGGGAATCAAATTGTCGATTCAGACAATTTAGGCCCTTGCAGGAGATTTTTTGATATATTAGATAGTTTCTTTTTTACTTAATTGGTTTTTTTTCTTTCTTCTCTTTTAACTTGTTTAAATTTTAATAACTAATATGTTTTATCTGTAGGAGGATCGGCTTGTCATTTCAAGACCATCATGGATCAAGAGTTGCTATCGGTTTCAGAAATATGGAAGACTAGTGGAACATCCATGTGGTGTTCGACCCGGCGGGCTACCTGGACTGAGTTCCGATTAATCTATTTACGTGAAAGGGATTATACATGAACTCAGCCCAAGTAAGACTGTCGGGTCAAACACCACATGGACGTTCCACCGGTCCATCCACATCTATGAAGCCAATGATATTCTTGATCCATGGTTGTCTAAAATTGACAAGCTGACCACTTAGAGATAAAACATGTTAGTTATAGAAATTAAAGCAAGCACATCTCATAAAATGTATCTATGTGTTGTATATTTTGTTGAATTATGAATATATGTATGTTAAATTAATGTTGAATATATTAATTGTTTATGTTTATTGAATGTTGAATGAATATAATTGATTTATGTATTTTGTGATGTTGAATATTTATTGAATTATGAATATGTAATATTAATTGTATGTTGAATGGCTAGCAAATATGGATGTTAGCTAATTATAAATCGAATTAAAAAAAAAAAATCTTACATTGTTCTAAATAACAAACCGATCGACACCGTGTATAGATTTTCAAAATAATACACGGACGTCTTGTAGAAATCGTTCAACATTTGCAGTATATAAATGCCTGCACCCCCCCCCTCCAATGTAACACGCTCTCGCCTCTGGCATCTCCCTCCTCGCTCGTTTGTTTTTTTGTTTTTTTTTTATCTAGTTCTCGATTAGTTAATGAGTTTGAGTCTCATTAGCTAGTATCAAATAGATAAATGTTGACGGTAATATATCCGGTCCATTTTAATAATATATATTTTTAATTAAAGCATATTTAGTTCATCCAACGAACTTTTTAAAAATAAATCATCTTTAATCAAATCATATTTAATAATAGTTTTTTAATATTCTGGTCAAAGTAATGATTTAGATCAAAATGCCTCCGGATTTGTTTTTCTTTAAATAAATAAAATTAAATTCGTCGGTCTATAATGGCAATTCTTTACAAGTTCATATCCTACGAGTAACAGAATATTTACGTTTAGATCTGGACCGTCCGACTCAATTCGGTCCAATTTGGAATGCACGAGTTTCTTTAATATGCGAGCGGTTTCTGATCCACGGTTCTGATGCAACAAAACTTCAAAACCGCTCGCATATTAAAAAATAATTTTTATACCTTACTTGCTGTACTGTGTAAAATAATTTGAAGTTTTGTTGTATTTAGTTGAATCAAATTTATGACTTCGATTCAATTAAGCCCTTCAATTATTTTACATTTTTCAATCAAAAGTTTTTCTTTTTCCGGATAACATTTTCCTTATATTTTGGGATTAGTTCAAATTAATATTTTAATTATTCATCTAGTATTGACATAATATCAAAATTAACGACTTTTAGGAAATAAAGGTTTTACAAAATAATGATTTAATTAATAATTTTATAGGGCTAATTTGAATTAAGAAAAACAGTTATAATTTGGTGAAGGCTCTTTTAGCATCTTTTGCCCCCGCCCTTAGATCCCACCGACCAAAGTCTATGTTACATAGATACGTTACATAGATACGAATACGGGTATCGTATCAGATATGATACAGATACGGTGATACAGCAATTTTTAAAAAACTCGGATACGATACGTTTATTATTTCAATTGGTTAAGAGTTTTGACGCCATCCGATACGCCAGCTGACGTAACTGACACGTATCGGAGCTGTATCGGGTCGGGTGTGTATCTGTATCCAATAAGCACCCAATACAGATACGGAGTGGAGTATCTGCTTCGTTCCGATCAAAGAAGAGCTTAATTAATTAATTGTTTAAAATCGGAAGAAAGTACCACACTCTACTTCTCCCCCACTCACCAAAACTACTCCCAGTTACTCTCCCACCGCAACTCCTGTCAAATTACTCCCAGTTACTCACCCACCGCAGCTCCTGTCAAAATTACTCCCAGTTACTCTCCCACCGCAACTCCTGTCAAAATTACTCAGCTCCTCTCTCACTCTATCTCTTACACTTCAACTGTTTGTCAAAATGCTCCTCCTCATTGTCGCTTGGAACAACTACCCCTCTCTCTTTTCATTTTAACGCTACCGAATCCTTAAATTGTTCATTGGAGCTCGTCCAAGCGCACCATCGCTGCCTCCATACAGCTCTCTTCCCCCAATCCTCAGTTCTCCTCTCTTCCTTTTCCAATGTGGTGTAATAGAACTCTCCCGCACATCAAGTGTTTGTGAAAATGCCCCTGAGAGATATTCTCGCTTCAAGCACCAGTTGTTGACGGTTACGCTTCGTCCACGTTTTCTAAACAAGCTCTCAACCTCTTCTCTGAAATGCAAGAATGAAGAAGACATACTAGACTCTCTTTAACCATGGTAACCCCTCCTCTACCAGTTCCTTTTGGTGCTTTGCATCTAGACCAGAAATTTATGACCTTGTTTTTTTTCTTTTCTTTCCTCAAATTCTGGGTCCTGTATTCGGTACTGCACTTGTACAATTTAGGAGTCCTCTAACCGTGTGCACGTAAGTTGCTTGACAAAATGTCCCAAAGAGACAATACAGTATGGGTTCAATTATGAGCCTTTCCATTGGGAAGTATCATTTAGCTTTCATTTCCCAAATGGAGAAATAACACATGAAACCAATTAATTGCAGTTGTTAACCCTATAAATCAGTAATTATGCAACTTTGTCTTGTGTCTATTTTAAAAGTTGGGTTAGAGCCTAAATTGTGGCAAATAAGAAGCAAAAGATCATGCAAAAATGTATCTTTTATCTAGTCAACTATATGTGAAGCTGGAATATTTAGGAAGGAAACAGGGGTTTAGGTTGTGAACCAACAACCAGTTTAGTAACATTGAATACAAAAAATAAGAGAATTGAGAGCACACTGAGGATACATCTAATTTATTTGAATATTTACTAGTTTATGAGGTAATTAGGGTTCTGATAGTTCTTAGGATTTGTGCAGTTTACCTCACAGCATCTAAAATTAGTTTGTTACAAGCATAATGGTGACATAATATTATAATGAATCATGAAAAGGCAATTCATTATTTGATCAAGTATTCTCTTAAGCATAATTTTTTTTTTTTTTAGCAGGCTACAAAACCAGTTGCAATCAAGGACTCCAATATCAAATTATTTTTCTATTGAGCTGATCAAGTTTGGTACCGGCACATGCTGGTTACCACTGTGCATGCACACTATCTACTGCCACAGTTTCAATTTGTAAGGTTAATTTTAATTTTAGGTATCTGTGGTTTAGTTCTCTCCAGTAGGAGTAATTAGTTTATTGGGAAATAAATAGGCTGGTATTAGAATGTTTATTCGTTATTTATGAGAGGCATCAGCTCTGGTATTTGTCCAATCATACCAAATCTGGATTTCTCACCTTTTTAGTACAGTATAGGAATTATATCTAAGATCCTCATCATAGGAACAACTTATAAATTGGACAAAAAGCAAACACAAGAAGTCCCAAGTAACTACTAATCTTGTTAATAAAGTTGAAGTTTATCTGATGCAGACCACTACAAGCTCAGTAATTGCTGGTATAAGAGTATCCATCACGAACAATAATTTAGTAAATAGGGAGTTCTCTATTTAGCCTTTTGCTACATTAGTTTGATATAATGATTTATTATTTATCAAGTTTTGAGTCTCGTGTTGCTTCTTGATTCCTTAGGTCACCTGCTCACTGACCAAATCTCTAACCAGAAAAGTTGACCAAAAAGTCCTTCGGTAAAAGCCCAACTTGACATTCAGAAAAGCTAAATGATACTTTCCGTTGATTTTTGTTGAGATTCATGCACGAAAAACTTACTTCATTAAGATTCGCGCATGAAAAAGTTTGAATGGTTGGGATCGGAATAACAGGTTTGTGTTATTCCCAAGGAATAACAGGTTCGTGTTATTCCCAAGGAATAACAGCAGATTTATTTCCATCAACAGATTTAAATGATGGCTTGTGTGATATATTATGTACGAACTAAAACTGAAGTATGATACTGTTGTACTCTCTTCTCTTTTGTTTCAGAGAGATTTGAGCAATTGAAACATGCGCCATTGTTTCATGCACAGAGTTCGAATCTTCTCTTCATCAGCTACACTCTTCCCCTCCTTATTTTGTACCTTGAGCCAATTGAATTCCACGGACATTTTTTTAGAGAAGTGCGTCTCTCTCACCTCTTATTCCAACTCTAGGTCGCTCTTCCAAGGAACTTATACACATGCTGCATTTCTCAAATTGGGATTCATTCCTTCTCACCTTTACATCAGCAACCTTCTCTTGTCACTTTATTCGAAAACTGTCGACCTTTTTCATGCACATAAACTGTTCGATGAAATGTCTCAGAAGGACATCACATCATGGACTACTATGATATCGTCCCATGCCCAACACGGGCAATACAATGTTGCACTGCAAGGTTTTCAAAAGATGCTTCTGACTGACACTTCTATAATACCTAATGAATTCACATGCTCCACTGTTCTGCGGTGTTGTACAAATTTTGTAGCAGACTCGCTATTTGAATTGGGCTTACAATTACACGGGTTTGTTTGGAAACACGGGTTTGCATTGAATTTGGTTGTTTCAAGCGCTCTGTATGAATTCTACTCAAGGTTTAAGGAACCCAGTTCTGCACGAAAGTTGTTTGATGAAATGCCTTTTAGAGATGCAATCTCTTACACAGCCATGATATCCTCTCTATTGGAGGCCAAAGAGTGGGAAAAGGCTGTAGGAGTGTATACCGACATGACTAACTCTTGCATAAAGCCTACTGCATTCACTTTTACCAGGTTTCTTTCGTCATGCATCTCTCACTGTTGGTACCAGAGAGGCAAGATGGTTCACTGTCAATCTATTCGTCAAGGAGTACCACTTAATTATGTTTTGAAAACCATGCTAGTCGACATTTATTCCAAATGCTGTGATATGACATATGCACTGCGAGTGTTTAGACAAACAAAGGAGTATGATGTTACATTATTCACCTGTATGATTTCTGGGTTATTAAAAGCTAGAAAGCATGAAGAGGCCATTGCCATGTTTAGAGAAATGGAATGCTCCACTACAAGTGCTAATTCCTTCACTTATGCAGGAATTATCAGTGCTTGTTCATCCGACATGGGATTACATTTGGGAGCACAGATTCACTCGAGAATTGTTAAAGTTGGATTAGAGCATGATTTATATATTGGCAACTCTTTGGTAGTTTTATACAATAAATATTCGTCTGATTTGCGGGACCCATTGCGTGCATTTCACCAAATTAGTGAACCAAATGTAATTTCTTGGACTACTTTAATATCAGCATTTGTTAACCATAGTGAAACCCTAGAGGCATTTTCTACATTGGCTGAGATGCGTGCATCAGGAGTTGAACCCAACTCTTATACTCTGTCCACTATTCTAAAGACATGTAATTCACCGGAGATTCTAGTTCACGCAGAGAAGATTCACGCATACATTATTAAAACCCGCATGGATGCAATGGATATCTCAATTGGAAATTCTTTGTTACATGTTTATTCTAGGTTTAATAGGCAGGATGATGCACGGGCTGTGTTTGATACAATACCTCTCCAGAGAGATGCTTATACTTACACTAGTTTAGCCGGTGGTCTAAGCCGGGCAGGTCTTTTTAGAAGTGCATTAAATACACTACCTCTTATGATTGAAGAAGGAATTAAACTGGACAGTTCTTGCCTTGCGTGCTTTCTCTCAGCCGCTGCCAGCTCAGCAGTTGTGGACCAGGGGAGACAGTTGCATTGCTTGTCAGTAAAAACCGGGTTGGAATATGATATATCAGTATCCAATAGTCTACTTGACATGTATAGCAAGTGTAAGATAATAAAAGAAGCAAGGGAAGTGTTTGCGGGTATAAAAGCGCCTAATGTGGTGACATTTAATGGACTGATATCGGGTTTAATTCATAACGGGTTAATTCCGGAAGCATTGTCGGCCTTTGAGGATATGAGGTTGGTGCAGGTTAAACCTGATCAAGTCACCTTTTTAGTTGTGTTACAAGCGTGTAACATTGCCGCCTTAGTGGATGCGGGTATAGAGTATTTCAAGTTGATGAGAGATATTCATGGGATAGACCCGTTAAGCGAACACTATAAATTGTTATTGAACTTATTGGGTCGTGCCGGTCGGTTAGAGGAGGCAGCATGCATGGTAGAGACCATGCCATACGAAATGGACCTGTCCGTTTGTAGGTCTCTGTTGGGTTGGTGCAGGATGCATGGGAATCTGGTATTTGGTGAATATGTGGCAAGAAAGGGAATTGAGTTGGATCCTTCGGATCCGAGTTTTATAGGTTGTTAGCGGGTTTGTATGATGATGCGGGCAGACGTGATTTGAGTGAGCAAATGCATGTCTTGATGAGAGAAAAGGGGATCAGAGATGGTCAGGGTAACTTGGAGCATCATTGTATAAAAAGGAGGCAATTGCAGTAAATCATTTTGTTTCAAATTTAAACACCATTTATTGTTTGCATATATCTTGTCCTTTGCATATTTCTAATTTAAAATATGTATTCTTATAAGAGGTGATAAAGTTTTTCATAATTGTCAGCAGTTATTACAATGGAGTAGGAGTGTTTTGTATTGTTTTGTTTTTAATCAGAAGTAAAGGGATTGAGGTTTCAGAAATCATAATTAGTAGTCATCAGAAACTAATACTATGCTTTCTGTTCCTGAACCAGATTTCTCCTTTTTCTTGTACCAGTATATCTAAATCTTTGCTGTTGCTTAATTCATTTGTTTTTGGTGTCAATCCCTAGGTCTCTCTTTCTCTATTTTTTTTCTTTTTGTTACTAGCAGTTCAATGGTATATCAGATATTATTTTTTTATTTTTTTTACCATCTATGTGCATTTTGTATATCATATCTGATTTTTGGCAAATATCAATTAGTTTCTGGTTGGCAGCTATCAACACACTGTACAGCAACTGGTACAACTGGTACATTTTGTTTATGTGGCTATCTTTCATATTAGTGTTCCAGTTTCTAATTTGCCAATTAAACTAACTTGAAAGTAATTCTTAATGTTTTATTGTGCCAGTAGTAAGCCAGTTAAAATAATTTTAATGCTCTGTCTTCATGTTTTACTGCCTTGGCTTTCAGTTACCAACCAAAAACACACCAAGGTTCTGTTACTTTCCAGTACAGACCACTGAAATTGTGACATTATTTCTAACTTTTCTACCTTGAAGAAAGAGAGGCTATGGTACTTTGCAAAGCACAGGTTAGTCTGTGCTATGGATTTATATCTTCATTTCCAAAGTCCAAACAATCCATCCGAACCGCTCAACACGATCTCCATATGAAAATGTAATTTGAGACCAAATTTTATAATCTTTAGAATTTGTATCTATTTCTTTAGATAAGTAGAAAATCCCTTGATCTAACAATTCTGGACCATCCGAAAGTAGTGATTTTAATACCTACCTAAAAAAATAGTAAAACAATTCTAAAAAATATATAAAATTTGGTCTCTTAGTACATTTTTATATGAAGATTACGTTGAACGGTTCATATTGACTATTCGAATTTTAAAATGAAATATGGATCCATAGCACAAACCTATACGTGCTTTGCAAAGTACCATAGCCTCACTCCTTGAAGAAATTATGACAAGTGAAATCTAGTATCTCAACTTGAATTTCGATCTCTGACAGCTGGTTCCCTTGTTGAACATGTTCATTCTAGGTATATTCTTTTGTCTGTCATTTTTTTTGTCATAGGGAAGTTGGAAAGACAAATTGCTACATCTATTAATTGAAGTTTCAGGCACTAATTCTTGAGTTGGGGATGGTTTGATGCCCGGTCAGAGCTATTCTACCCACATCAAGATTCATGCGGACTTGATTTATGTGAATATGTAATCCGTGCGCACAAATTTTGATGTAGATCAGACAGCTTTGACTGGACATTGAACCGAATTTGGTTTGATATCCATCGGACTGCCCCTGATTCCCTCATTCTTATCTTAAGGTTTGGAATTGGACGTGTCTAGTTTTCGAAGACATCATCGGTATACATTGATATTAAATCACTCCAATTTAGAGATATTAATGAAGATAACATGTTTGTTTTACTTAATAACTGTTTAATCATATGCAAGATTAATGAAGTCTATATGGTTATGTATATTTTTTTCAAGAAAAAAATATACTATATATAATCAAATTGTATTTTGAGTTTTACATATAATTTCTCCCAGGCAGGTAAATTTAACAAATGAAAGCCAACTGAGAGATACTAAACGCAAAAGAACTCCAAAAAAAAAAAAAAATAGCACATCAATTTTTTTTTCCCGTTTTAACATTATTGATTAATCTTCATTCAACTAATGTTCTTCTAAAGTTTAGTTTAGTTATGGTGCTTTAGCTGTCAGATTAGTTATGGGATGTATTATTTATATCTAAATTCCAGTTGTGAAACTTTTATTTAAGCATAGAAAAATGCATTCACTAAAATATGTACTAAAGTTTTACATAGAAGAATACATTTGAGGAAACATTGAAGCATTAGTAAGTATTGAAGACTGCTGAATACAAATCAAATGAGCTTTTTTCGAGTTCTTTTTCCGATTTTTCAGCTTTTTCGAGTCAGGCTTGCAACCGGGCTCCAATGGACAGGGCTGAGTTCGAGTTTTTCTTCATCAACACAGCTGTGGAGCTTAGTCCATTTTACTGGACTTGGCTTTGAGCTAAAGCCTGCCCATTAGCACCCCTGTATAAGGTTGGGATGTAAAAAAGTCACGTTGTGACTGAATATGTCACGGTAAACACGACATGTGTGTCAATTACGTAATATGACTATATGTGCGACATGATCATTCTTTGAAAAATTAGCAAACTTAAATTAAATCTGATCACTTGTCATAATTTCTTCCAATTTCTTCCATAATTAATAAAATCAGATCTGGTGAGTGGTCACTTATTATAATTGTAAAAATATGTAATATCATGACGTTAATTGGTCTGGTCACGGCACAACACGAACTTAGATCCTTACATGTAGGTCTAATGCCAGCCTATGAAGAAACTTAACCTCAAATTAATTCTCTTTCCATCTATAATTCTGACCTAAACCGGCTTGATCAAGTAAATTTTTTAATAAGGCAAGATTACAAATTCAGAACGTAGAGGGTACACTTTTTTTTGTAGATATGGAACTTTCATGTTTCTCTATTTAATAAACAAAACTAATTTTGGAATAAGATTGGGAATTATAAAAAAAAAATTCATTTTTTTATTTGGGAGATCAAAGGTGAAATTCATACTGGTTCAAATTTATTCACTCAAGAAAAGACAAATAGAATCCAAAATTAACTTCTGAGGTTATCTGCAACATTATAAAAGAACGCCTCCCTAGTACCTAACCATACAACATTATAAAGATAATGGTTCTCAAATTTAATTCTAAGATTCTAGTTTATATTCAAGTTTCTCAAATATAGATTCCACTACGTTTCTTTCTTATTTTTAAATACAATATAAAATTGAATCAGTAAGTAAGAGATTTTGGTTCTAATCGTACCACTGATCATAAACAAGCAAAAACAAAATTGAGACGATTCTTATAAAAAATAATGAATAGAAAAAAAAAGAAAACATGAACCACAAAACAAAGAAGGCGCAAGGCGACAAGGTCCCTCTGACAAGAGCCATCAACCACTATACGTATCCGGATCCGGATCCTCTGAGGTAACTCAAGATTTTAGATTTGTACCGTCGGATTATAATCCAATTCATATAGAAAATCTCAACCGTTCAACTACGTTCTGTATGAATCTCAAAGCTCAAATGATATTGCCTCTGCATTATCCCCAAATAGGTACCGGAAATGTCGGTCACGCAAAATATCAGATATCTCAGAGGATACGCACTCATCATAATCCGGACCAAGCCAGTGAGCCAGTCCAAGATGGAATGCTAAATATTAGAAATCTCAGAGGATACACACTCATCATAATCCGGACCTTTAATATCCGTGCCAAAGAAGATCCGACAATCCGGATCAAAACTCAAAGTTTGAGTTACCTTAGGTGATTTGAATTCCTGCTGTACTGATCTGATTTACTTAGTATTTTTTTTTTTTTTGCATGGCCCGTGGGCTTTCATTATCAGAGTGATTTGAAAGAGATTTGCTTAGTACCGACAACACTCTAAAGAGACCAAACCGTGTCCATATCCTCTAGAGTAATACAAATTTGATTTTAGATCAGGACCATTGGATCAGAATCCGGATTAATCCGGTATTAGACTGACGGTCCGGATATAATCGTAAAATTTGAGTTACTTTATAATATGAATCCAGAGCAAACCTACCGCGGTACTGATTTCCTGAGTGCTGACATCAGAGAGCAAAACAACAGTCGACAGTTTCGATGATATCCGATGAGCAGGGAACCAAAATCGATCCGATACCAGATTAGAACCGTTCGATTTGATTTGTGCAAAACTAAATTTTAAACAGTCCGTGAAACTTGATTCAGATCGAACGGTACACATCAGACGTGAGATCGAATTTGGTCCCATTCTCATTGGACCAAACCAAAAACAAAAGAAAATGAAAGGAGAAAAATAGAAAGGCGTCGTCACTCGTCAGTATCCAACTATGAATCGTGATGCTCTTGTACCAATGCGGAGATGAGAAAAATAAATAAGTAAAATCGAGCGTATAAATCTCCGATATGTTCGGAGTAGCCGCCTCTAGTTTTAATCGCTCTTCTCTTAGAAGCCTTCTCCTTTCGCCTCTTTCTTTTTCTCTCGCCAAAAGGTATCTATCTACTTTTTTCTTCATTTTTAGCGGAGTTGTGAGTTCAGTTACCTTCACTTCTCGTTTGTTTTTGTAATCTTGAACAATGGCTATTCCGATTTAGGAGCGGATTGCTCCCAGACGAGTGTGTGTGTTTTACGAGCTAAAATTGTGTCTACATAGATGCAAATTTCAAATTTATGGAGGTTATATTGGATATTAGTTTTCAATTGTACCTACAGAGGCGACTTTCTCGATTGAGGAACTGATTACTCTGAGAGTGTGTGTGTGTGTGTGTGTGAGAGAGAGAGATTGAATGCGTGTATTTTAGGATTAGTTTATTTATCCTGTGGCAATTTCTTTCTGTGTCTCTATGTGGAAAGAATGATAATTTACAAGAAAGAATGGGGCTTCAAAAAAAAAAAAAGCTAAAATTGTGTCTGCATAGATGCAAATTTTAGAATATATGGAGGTTGTATAGTATATTAGTTTCCAATTTTAACTACAGAGGACGACTTTCTCGATTTAATCATGAAAAGTTAAAATAAAAATGTGGATTTCAGTGCAGGTTACTCCAAAATGACTGAAGCAACACTGGAGAACGGGCCCCAGAAGCCAGTCACGCGTGTGCTATTTTGTGGGCTTAGTTTTCCCTCTTCTCATAATTACACAATTGAGTACCTACAAAAGTATCCATTTATTCAGGTTAATTTCTTTTAACTGTTTATGGCTTGATTTCTTGTTTGGCAAACTTGTTGTCATGATCAGTGATTTAGTCTTGTTTTTCCAGTGCAACTTTGGCTTAGTTGGTACCAGTATAATCACACTGAAAGTACATTTCAACTTTGCATGGTTTAACTGACCGAAACGTACATTTCTTCAGGTGATGCCGTACCACTAGAAAAGGTACCAGAAATAATTCACCAGTACCACTTATGTGTTGTGAAAACGTGCCGTTTTGACTCCGCTCTCATAGCCAAAGCATCTCAAATGAAACTCCTTATGCAATTTGGTGTCGCCTAGAAGGTAGTAAAATTGCAAGCTCTTCTTGTTTTTTATTTTGCACTGAAAATTACACAAATTCATATTTACATAAAAAAAAGGTTCAAAATTAGGTTCCTACTACTAGTTGATCTTTTTTACTTTATCAGATTAAAAGTTATCTCATTAGTTAAGTGAAAATGTTAGTGTTATAGATAAAATTTACCAGATAAATAGGTACCTTTTTGTTTTGCTTGTAGTGAAAAAAGGAGGGGATTTATTTGGCATTTGCTTTGCATATGTTAAAACAAGCATATTTATATCTAAAATAATTATAAAAATGAGTCGTTGAGACTGTAAAATATTGTAGAGAGTGGATATAGAGGCGGCTACAAGAAGCAAAATTAAAGTTGCACAAATACCAGGAAGTACAACAGGAATTCTCTTGCATGTGCTGAGCATTCAATTTATCTCATTTTGGGCCTTTTACGGAAGCAAGTATGCCTTTCCCTCTTTTAATTATATTGTCTTTTGATCAAGTAAATTTGATTATTTCAAAAGAAAAGAAGTTAAAATCCTTTTTGTCTGTTATAATTTTCAGAAAGAGATGGATATAGCTGTGAAGCAGAGAGAATTGGGTGTACCGACTGGAGATACGCTGTTTGGAAAAACTGTACATTTTTAACTTTTATTTTATTCTGTTTTTTCTGTATTTGTTGATATAGTCTTTGCTCAAAGATATTATATTGTGAATTTTAGGTATTAATTTTGGGATTCGGTGCTATTGGTGTAGACCTTGCAAAGAGATTGAGACCATTTGGTGTAAAAATTCTTGCAACTAAGAGAAAATGGCCTTCAGATGGTACATGAATTTCATTTGTTTCATCAGTTATTTTTTAATATTCTCTCTATTTATACACATTAATCTCATATTTTTGTTTTTTTACAGAATCAAGTTGTGATTTTGATGAAATTGCGGGTTTGGTTGATAAAAAAGGCACACCCGAGAATATGTATGAATTTGCAGGAGAGGCAGATATAGTTGTCACCTGCTTGTCCTTGAACAAAGAAACAGTAAGGACATCCTTTTACAAAATAAAAATAAAAATAAAGGAGACATGGATACGGCCTTATACCAGTTTATTTGTGGTATGTACCAGTATGTCTAATTGATTCAAATTTGTTTTCAGGCTGGCATTGTTGATGCAAAGTTTGTCTCTTCCATGAAAAAGGTAGATAAAAGAAGTAATGTTTAAAATTTGACTGTATTTCTTGAGTGAGGTTATGGTAATATGCATATTACACAGTGGCCAGTGCTGTGGACTCATATTTTCGTTTGTAAAGTCTAAACAGTTGATCTGAACCGTTCAACATGATCTTCATATGAAAATGTACTTGCAGACCAAATTTTATATTTTTGAGAATGTTTTACTTTTTTTTTACTTAGGTACAAAATCACTTGATTTGAAAATTCTGGACCGTCCAATAGCAGTGATTTTCTACCTATCTAAAAAAATAGTTAAAGTTTCTAAAAAATGTAAAATTTGATATGCAAGTGTATTTTCATATGGAGATCATGTTTAACTGTTCGAATCAACTATTTAAGCTTTAAACTTGTAAAATTGAGATATGAATCCATAGCAAGGGTCGATCCGTAATATGCATATCACCAAAGCCTCACTCATATTTCTTTATGGAATAGTTGTTCTTATTATTTTTCTTGCTACCAGGGGTCATTATTGGTGAACATTGCAAGAGGAGGAATTCTAGATTACAATGCGGTGTATGAACACCTCAAAACAGGTCACTTGGGTGGTCTGGGAATTGATGTGGCATGGTTTGAGCCGTTCAATCCAGATGACCCGATTTTAAAACTGCCTAATGTTTTAATCACACCACATGTCGGTGGGGTCACTGAGTTATCTTACCGAACTATGGCAAAGGTATTGAGTTATTTCTTCTTGCTAACTTTTTATAAGATATTAGTAACTATGGTTAGCCTATTTCGTAAAATGTGGTAAATGCGGTACAATCCATGGGAAAATTGTTTTTTTTCTAAAAAAATCTGGTGATGTGCAGTGGATGGAGGGGTACTGTGGACCATTTTTTATTTTTTTAAGAAAATTTGGGTTGGAGCACGAGTGGTATTTCCCCTACTCAGAAGGGCATAATAGCTATAAAAAAACCAAATTTTGGGGGAAATTTTTGACCAATTTTAAGATCATTTGATGGTACAGATGTTGTACCGAGTACCGACAACTTTTCAAGAATTGCCCCTCATGTTTTAGATGTTTCAGATTCCATATCCTCTGAGGTAACAGAATATTTATGTTTAGATTCGGACGGTCTGATTTGGTCCGAGATGGAATGCAAGGGGCCTCTTTAATATTTGTGCGGATTCTGATCCGATGGTCCGGATCTAAACAGAAATGTTCTGTTACCTTAGGTATATAATTCCATGTTTTGTAACATAAAATTTTATTTTAAATTTATAACTATCCTATTTAATTTCTTAGTTCTCTCTTGTTGTAGGTGGTAGGCGATTGTGCGCTCGAACTTCACGAAGGGAAGCCATTTACTGTAATTGAATTTGTTAACTAGTTAGTTTCCTTTCTTTTGTTTTGATTTGGAACTATTGTTGGTGCATTTTATGATCTAAAAATAAAATTTCACTGGGGCAACATGGTGCCAAACTCTGAATTAGGTTTCAGGACTTGTACTTGGAAGATTGATAGCTTTGCTATAAAAAGCATTTCAAATATTATTTGTGCATCTATCAAAAGCGTTGCTCCTATCAATTTGACTGCTTTTGTTTATTATAATTGTTGATATTATATTTGGGGTTTTGTGTGTGTGTGTGTGTGTGTGTGATATTATATTATTGAATCCTGCTCGACCTGTTACATGTAATATTATATTAAACTAGATATCTTCCTCCGCCCCTGATCACACAAGAAAACATCCACTCAAATAACAAGCGTAGTGCTCTTATTCAAAATAAGGTACAAAAGACAAGTTCCATAGCTCCATGGCTTCTCCATGCCATGAATAAACACGTACAGAAGCACTTAAAAGTACTACCATAGCAAAACACAACCTAATTACCATTATTAAAGTCCTTAATAAACTTCTAGGTTCATACCATTATTAAAGTCCTTAATTAATTAATTAATTAGCTAGATAACCTGATCTCTGTCAAAAGGCATCTTAATAGGGTTACTCTGATCTATAGCATCATGGCCTAGCATGCCATAAGTGAACGGCGGGAACTTGACCTTGGAATCGCAGTTGGTATTCTTGTTGATTGGACAGCTGATGATGTTCTTTCCATTGGCCGATATGCAGATTTTTATCCTCAACAGTTGGGACTCGGCGAACCACAGCAAATTGCGGTTGCACTCGACCACAAACGAGAATGATAACTTGGCACGTAATGCCGACTCAATGTCCTCCAGATAATACATGGCAGTCTTTGATGGAACAATACCTTTTAATTTGTAGCACAACAAAAAAACACAGAAAAAATAAATAAGAAATGTTAGATGTGGGATTTGGGCCTAATTAAGCTCATACTAGGGGTTTATTTTTGTGATTACTTGTGTTATATATATAAGATTACATATACTTGTGTAGACCATTAACAATTTTTAATTTGAAGATTTAACAAAAAAGAAATATTGGGCCTCATTGTTTAGGACTGACCTTATAATTTCAGCTGATTTGATCAAAACTTAATTTCTGTTTTTGTTCCTTCTTTTTAAAATATATATTTTCTACAATACTTTGCATTTGGTTGGAGAAAGGAAGACAGACCAGTCAAAGCATGGACGGATCTACACTCCATGGATCAATTGACCCGCATTCAATTTAAAATTCATGTAATTATACATGATTTCTATATAGTTTAAAGTAAAGTACTATAGATACTATAAAATTGACTCTCATACTCAGCATAAAAAATTTATATGATTGTCTCTCGATGTGTGTTTTATTCTAATAGTTTGAAACTTAGTAACCTTTGGTGGCAAGTAAGATCCGGAGGTCGAGATCCTTTCGAAAATTGAGAGCCCACTGGAAGTACTCGGCCTGAGTAAGGTTAGAACAGGGGCCATATTTACAAAATGTAGATTTCCACATGGTTTTTCCATCGTTGCTTGGGCATTTCACATCAGGCCAATATGAGTACATATCTGTTATGAAATTCCGGAGCTGCACATTTCAATTTCCCAGTGTTAGTGTAAAATGTGAAACTTTTGGTTCACATAACCTAAAGGCGACTTAGATATTAAAATTAAATAAAAATCTATCACAGATTTGAGTTGTTAGAAATTAAATTGAAGTTGGACCACACACATGCACATATACAACTAGCTAGATATGGAACTGAGGATGCAAATGCAGCATTTAATATATATAGTTAAATGATTTGGTGGTGCAAGTTTTAAATACAATTAATATTGTGATAAGAATGGGACCAATTTAATTTATTTCTTGTCTTCTGACCTACCAATTATATCAGAAGAGTGAATTTTCTGTCCTAAATCTTAAATGTGGATAATTTCATTTCAAGCCGGAACCTACACCTACAATGTAATAAGAAAATGGGACTAATTTATTTCTTTTGTCTCCTGAACCTACTTTTGATGACCTGACCCCAATACATGCATATCATAAATTAGTACTAGCAAATATATATGGAGAGATACTTATATTAAACTGAGCACTTCTCTTGTATCCGTTTTATTTATCATATACGTACATGAGCAAGTACGGACATAGTTGAGAGAAATAGGCAAATGCAAAGCAACAGCAGGAAAGCATCATATACGTACATGCATGTACACAGTGAGGGACGCTTAAAGGTTAATTACTTTAACAATATTGTTGCCAATATATTTTAATAAATATTCAAAAAACTAAAAGTTAGAAAATAAATTTACAGGTATGTTATTAGAGACATACAAGTAGTACTGTAACAATCAAATTTTATGCAATTTAAGGACCATTGCAACTTTAAATCATTGACTATATATATATTCTGGTAAATTAAATATACGTCAAATCTCATCATATTTTACATATATTAAAACATGATATAATACAGATCATGCTTATAATGCTGGATTGTAAATTTAAGCTTTATTTTTCTAAATTATCAAAATTGTTAAAGTAAAAAAATAGTCAGATATCATGATCGATCCCCTCCCTCAAACATGATAGCACATTAAATCAGAAGGTTTAATACGTGAAAGGTGTACTAGACTGTAAAATACAGCATATCCAAAGTAAGTTATAGTTATACTGTACTGATCTAGAAGCTAGGTGATATTTTTTTTGTGGTCCAAAAGCATCTACCAGAGAAAAATTGGTACAGAAATTACCTGATTGACGTAGAAATTGCAAGTGGAGTTGCAGTTGGTGACGGCATTGCCGGAGTAGCTGTCGTACGTCTCCATCGACTCCACGAAGAAGTCCAGTGCCGGCTCGCCTGTTATTGGCATGCAGCATGTTTTCCAAAAGGCGGAATTGCAGTATGACCCGGGCCACTGCACTCATATTATTTATAAGAGCTCCTTAATGCTTAATGTATTAATTCATAAATTGTGAACAGAGATTTGTGGTTTGTGTGTGCGCTAATTTATTTACCCTGCAACTTCTAAAGTTATAGTGGAAAATTGAACAAAATGTCAAGTTTGTAGGATTGACCCCACAAGTGTGTTCTCAAAATAAAAAATAAAGAGAAGAAGAGAGAAGAAATGTAGAAGTTATAAATGTACCAGAAGGTTCAAATAAAAGAAGTCCGATTCATCCGCGCCTTGAGCAGGAACGAAAGGAGAAATGCAAAGTAAGGCGAGCATGCAGAGGAGAAGAGAAGGCTTCAGTGTTGCCATTTTCTCTCTGTTTCTTTTTCTTTTGAATATTTGTTATTTCCCCGAATAGAAGCAGAGAAGCACCCCTACTTTATATAGAGCAATATCATGCATGGGGATATAAAGGGAGTAGTTTGGGTACATTAATTTTTTTTTCTTGATGTATGTATGACGTGTTACGTTTATGATTATGTTTTAAATTTAGATGGATATTAGTCAGCTCCTCTAATCAAATGCTGGTGGGTGTATGATTTGAATTTTCTGTGAGCCGGATATTACACATAAAAATTTCCGCTTCTGGTAGGTTCCCATCATTACTGAAATTAATACTGATAGTGATATGTTATCAAATTTTCTAAATAAATTAAGGTATGTCTTCAAACAATTACATTTACGGTTATGCTGTCAAATAAAAAATAGTATATTTGTTTGATATTCAGACAACTCTTAAGCACTTCAACTTTTAAGACTTTTTCTATTTTTGTTTTGTTTATTTTCTTGTGCGTTATAGTATCACAGGTGATAATTAATTCCTATATATATATTTTCTTAAATGACAACTAGCCGGCCTTATATAATTATATATATTAGTAAATAGAAAGAATTAAGTGTATAGAACTTCATTAATTTTTTATAAATAAACCTTTAGATTTCAAATTTTGTATAACATGTAATGCAGTTAAAGGAAAATAGGCCCTCTCAATTTATTAAATAAATTTTCTACGTGTACAAAAGTTGTGTATTTAAGACTAACCAAGGGCAATTTGCTCCACTAATTAAGTTGGTAATAATGCATAAATTTATGTGACTTTCATTAGTGATACAAGTTGTGGTTCAAATTCCAAAACTTTAAA